>JARKHS020026745.1:0-257279 GCA_030143305.2 Amblyomma americanum
CCTACCTAGTCCGTCCCAATATTTTCATCACTTCAAATGTCTACGTCCGGATACTACTGGCCAATTTTTTACTCATTCTTTTTTCACATTCCCTCTGACTGTTTTACCGCCTTTCCTTGTACCCCATTCTCAACGCAGAGTTGCATCTAGGTGGGTCAACATCCAGAAAAAGATATCTCCTTTTCTATTAAAAAGTTTTCTCTTTATTTCCCCTCAATCTCTCCTTATCTCTCTCCTACACTTCTAAAACTTCAGTGTTCGATTTTTTCGCAAGTGGATACGGAAAGTTGCCGCCTTGACGAGAGCCAACGCAACTGAGAGCTAAAAGAAATTAAGCAACTAACCCGGCGGAAAAAAGCATTTACAACAATCCCTCTTGTCCCTTAATGTGGGAAAGACTGTAGGCTATGTCTTCGGCTGTTTTCTACATTAAAAACTTTGTCTGGCGGACTTGTTCTCGCGAAAAGAAAGCAAAGAAAAAAAACAGCTCAACTCATTATTGCCTCTGTGCTGCGCGCACGTCGAAAACTTCCGCTTCTAACCTACCTCTCAGCTTAATAAAAGGTAGCTTCTCATTCAGTTGTCAGATATTTAACCAGATATGGCATTTAGAATACAAGTAAAAGCCGCCTTCTATCAGTGTGTTAAGCACAACCGGAGACAAAAGTCCGCAAGACGCGTGAACAAGGTGCAAAGCTTCGTTATCGGATAGTGGCGCGAGCATACGCTTATGAAGATGGAAACCGGACTGTTTACCGTGCTCTCAAGCGTGGTAATTAAATAAAACAGTGATTGGATAGATGTGACACCTTTGGGCCTAGACTGCCATTCGCGCTTCTTGAAAACTATTGTCCCCTACAGTACATGTCGGGTGATTCATCATCATCGTTATCAGCGACTACACCCACTGCAGAGCAAAAGCATTTCTCATATACCAATTAACCCTGTCCTGTGCTAAGCGCGGCTACCTTATCCCCGCTAATTTTCTAATCTCATCCACCAACTTAACTTTCTGCCGCACTCTGCAATGCTTGCCTTCCCAGGTGAGCCAAATACGCTCAACTGACATCCTCAAATACGGTTAAAAAGTGAACGCTTAAGAAAGTTCGAACCACCGTTGGAATTTTCTTAGCGTTTTCTACCACATGCATTCGTTAAATTCTAAGCCACACTGGCATCATATACGTACAGAGTCTATAAATATAAAGTCTATAGGAAATCCGTGCAGCCTTCGACCTGACTTTCATTTCATTTTTTTTTCATTTTATTTGCTCTTAGTTTTGTGCGTACAGGAAGCTAAAGGAAAGCTAAACGTGGTCCCTGCTGACACAAAGCACACATAATTATTCCGCAGCCTTTCTAATCCACCGACTGTGAAACATTGTCGCACGTTCGGGCACATATTCTACAGCTGCAAGATTGACGCGGATGTTTGGAGGAAGGAATTGGTGTTTGCCTTCGTTTCCGAACCGTCCGTCGTGTTCATCTTTACTCGGCGAGCCGTCGACTTTCACGGTTCACCGCCGAGTGTATATACACACACACAGCACCACGCGTCGGCGCGCCACTCTTCCCGCAAGGGGCACCCAACACTCGGCGGCTTCCTTTGATCTCACATCGATCCGCACCGGATTCGAACCGGCTCGCGCGGGGCGGCACTTTGGGCTAAAGCAATGGCCTAGTGTGGCCTCCGCGTGAGTGATGACCTCCACCCATTCTGTCTCATTGGCCATTAGCTGAGGACCATTCCTTAAAGCATCGCCCCCGCGTCTTCCCGTCATCCCTCCCGTTCCGCCGCCGCGACGTCCAGCCTTGTTTCCCGTCGGCTCCATTACCTACTTTCGTCGAATCTTCTCTTTCTCCATCTGCACCTCTTTCATTCCTCTTTCAGCAATCTTGCCTGTGCTCGCATTTCCCCTCATCTACCCTGCAGGCGCTACGTCTTTTTCCCTTAGACTTGCTTCTCTATATACCTGTCTCGCTCTTTTTACTGTCTTCCGCCGACCGCACATTAGTCGCGGGCCCAGCGCGAAAGGAAATGAGTGCTTGCGAGACTCGGACACAATGAGGCAGGGAGCCGAGCTGCGCCGAGGGAAGCCCTGCTGGGTCGAACATCCATTGCTATTCGTGAGCTAAAAGACGCCTTCATTCGTCATTGGCGTCGCATGCACTGTATGTATACACACCAGAGCGGCGTCGTCAGTTTGGGAGCACGGGAAAAAGAAAGCCATTGCGGTGGGTTCTTGCAGCACCATCCTTATTTTGTATGGGGTGAGACTGAGGGCATCTATTGCTTCATTTGCGCCCAGCGTTGTGCGGTCTGTCCATTAACAACTTGCGTTTGCGCTCCCGTGTCCGTGGCTTCGTCTCTCGGAGAATACGTCTTCCCGAGTGCGTCGATGGCAGCCGTAGTGTTGTTTGTTCTATCAACTGCTTCCAGTGCGAGTGGTGTGTTCGTATTTGCACACTGCCTCGAATGCAGTCACGAAACTTGACGCCTGCGTCGCCCTCGCACCCCCCCCCCCCCCCCGGCCCCATCTCCTTTCTCGTTTCATCGCCTCATTTTATTTTCATATCAATATTCAATGTGGTCACACAAATCAGCCGTCCTCGCGTTTTAAAGACGAGTTATTCGTTTTTGAAATTATGGACAGGTATTCAAACGCCATCAAACCACAACCTCGGCGTACTTTTTTCTTTTTTTTTTGCGTGGGGCACACCGTTGCTCACGGTGGACTAGAATTGCCTTGCTTCTGTTACCTAAAAAACATCCCGAGGATCAATGAAATTAAAGAGAAAACCGAACGATGCGTGTCGGACTTTCTTAGAACGTAATTCATTAAGCAGTGCACCTTTCAGTGTGCTTTGCTAACTAGCCCATTCTGCTTTTCCAGTGAGATAAAAAGAAACATTTTAACAATATGCGTTAATTTCCGGATGCGATAGGGAAGTCGAAAGACATGTTGCTTTATGTGACATCATGTTTACGTCTTGTTTTCTCTTCTCTTATGCGGGCACGTTGACTCGAAAAAAACACCTGTCAGCACTTCACAACTACACACGCCCAGAATTCCCTCTATAGAGGAAGGTAAAGATTGAAATTTGCATATCATGGAGCAAAAGCAAAAGAGTCAGTTGAATTCTTTTTGGAGTACCCTTACTAGAAATGAGCACAAAAGGTTGAAGATGAATTGAAATTAAATTCCTTCGTGTGTCCAGAAATTAAAATATATCGAAATGACGTTTCAGTAGCGACAAAACATTTCAAGGTAACGACTCGCCAAAAAAAGGTGACCTCGGAAGTTAATGCTAAAACGAAAAATAAGAGTATGTGCAAAAGGACACGTATAGTGCTACTGCCGGAGAGGTGCAAAATGCGTGGGGTTTTTATTAGAAGCAGGACACAAAAAAAGGTTGTTTTAGGAAAGTGTGAACCACAATAATTGTTTCATCATATATTTTTTGTTGACGACACTTGATTGATAAGAAAGCATTGTCTTAAATATGTTTTAGCCGTGTCTGCCGTCGTCCTATGCTGGAAGCACGCAAAGAGTGTCAGCGTTGAATATAAAAAGAACTTACTTCAATTTTCACTATCGCGCGTCGCAATTTATAAAATTTGTCCCCCACTACAGCAACAAAAGTGATGCCATTCTTATTAATTTCATCAGTGGCGTTTTTAGGCATTCTGAAGCTATATATGAACACGAATGTTGACATCACATATCTGCGAATAGCCCAGGCCGCTAATTCGAATGCGCCACCCGTCTTCAGTTATTTGCTTTGCAAAAAAAAAAAGGCCTTACTTTCTGAATAAATTAATAACAATTTGGCAACGTGGTAAGGCCGTCGTCATGAATTGTTAATGCTGCTTTGTAGAGCACAATAGGCTCACTCCAAAGTAATGCGCCCAACAGAGGGGAAGGAAGAGGATCGTCCATTGTTGTTAATGTCCAAACACTGCTTTCTCCAGGAATAATTAATTTCTAAACAAGAATGTTTAGAATTGTGCTCCTCTCGTATAGGCTACAAACTGCCGCTTGCTCCTCAGTGAAGGAAAAAAAAAACGCTGTAGAAGTTTTCCGTTCTGACTATCTTCGTTTTGACTGTTCGATCTCCATTTTCTCTATCTTTTAACCCTTACAGGCCTGCTGCAAGTTTTGCTTAAAGATTCACTCCCGCCCTTTTCTCTGCTTCTAACAGTGCGAGGCAACGTTCGTGTAACTTGAGAAAAATGGTTATGCTTTACAAATATTAATGATGCACTCGGAGACCTTGGGTGCGAAGTGGACGCCATTTTCAGGGGCTGTTGACATGGAAGTGCTTAGGGCGATGAGGTGGCTTTATAGCCGCCCACGTTGTCGTGGCTTCTTCGTGCTGCAAGGGTTAGAAAGGGGTGCGCCTTGAAACTGCTCCTGCCCTTACTGCGTAGGAGAGCTCTTCGGGGGCGTTTTATTGGCCACCGCCCGGAAGACCCAAGTATCTTCCTGTAACGAGACCGCACAGCGGCGTTCCGCAATGGCCGGCTCAAGTTTGTTACAAGGTAAACAGTGAAAGAGTGACGCGAAACTGCTGAGAGAAACTTGCGAGGCTGTAAGGACACAAAGAAAGAGTTAAAGGTTATCAAAACTGTTAAACTACCCTTACACGCGTACTGCAAGAAAGACAAACATGATGTTTTGATTTTTTTATTTATGTTGGTTTAACGTCTGGAAGCGACCCAGGCTATGAGGGACGCCGTAGTGGAGGGCTCCGGAAATTTCGACCACCTGGGGTTCTTTAATGTGCAGTGACATCGCACAGTATACGGGCCTCTAGCATTTCGCCTCCATCGAAATTCGACCGCCACGGCCGGGATCGAACCCGCGTCTTTCGGGTCAGCAGCCGAGCACCGTAGCCACTGAGCCACCGCGGCGGACTAACGCGATGTATTGTTTTGAAGAATATATAGCTATATAGTAAGGACACCAGTTAAAGGAGAGGTACTCAACTTTTGTGGGGAAGGGAAAGAGGAAAGTGCGAATTTTATCGCCGTGCGATCTCGTTCTCTCTCCGCATACTCATATGAAGCTTAAGCTTCGAAACGAAAGTAATAATAGGCTTGTGTTCGCTTTTACACTGTCTAAGAAAAGATGCGCCACAAAAGAAAAGGCCGAACAGCCGCCCACTTAAAGGATAATTGAACGATGAAGTTTTGCTTGACAATGAAAGCCTGTGCGCTATGCGGCACTCCGTTTTGTAGGACTCCAGAATAATTTTCCACCACCCGGGGATTTTTAAAGTGCACTGACATGGCACTGCACACCACCGTCTTGAGAATTTTTACGCAAACGCTGTCTCTGCGGCCGGGCTATTATCCCGCGTTCTCGTCGTATGTACTGGGCATGGCGCCGCGTTGGGCATGGGTATGAATGTCCTTTGCTATTCTTCTAGCCATTTCCTTTGTTCAGTTGCGATGTTTGCAAGCCTTTAATTAAATTCCGGCAAAGTAATCTGTGCAGACCATGTTTGATGTGTAATCCAATGTCATTGGTAATATTTACGGGCTCTTTTATTTTCCCTCAGAATGCGACAATCTCTAGCCACAACTGAGAAACGCGCTTGAAGTCGTTACAACATTACTATAGCTTCACCTTATTGGAAACGCGTTAAACGGTTCCAAAAGCTGAAGGTTCCAAAAGCTGAAGCCCGGCATTAGCAGAGCTGCTGTCTCCCTTGACCGAGAGCCACCTCGGTTACATGATTGACGCCTATAATAAATTAGTGGTAGGAGCGAATTAAGCGCTGTTCCAGGAATCTGTGACCTGTTTTCCTTGCCCTGCTCTTAAGGCTTCGGCCTGAAGCAAGAAATAAAAAAAGGGGAACAGGGTGGCACGGGCTTATCGGGAAAAATAAGCTGTTTGCGAATGTCTTTGTTCACGAAACGTCTTCCAACGCAGCGCTCAAGCCGATATGTTTTGTGCTTCTTAGGTTCGCAAAACGGACACAATCGGAAGTGAAACTCATAAAATGTCGTCACTCGGGCGGCGATCTCCATCACCGAGAACTGGAGCATTACCGCTGCCGCCTTTTTCCTGTTGCGTACACACTTGTTTTCTTTTTTTAGTACTTTTCATTATTTGATTCGTGCTCATCCTGAAGTCTAACTGAAAGCCCGACCGCTTGGTGCTCCAGATTCGTGCGAGCGATTTCCGATACCGTTTCAGATAAACACCCATAAACTCATCTCGTACCGCCGAACCGAGCGAAGAGCCGTCTCTCTTCGTCTATACAGTCGCCCCATTTCCTTCGCTCGCGTCTGCAGACTGCGTCGTGGCGTCCAAACCGGGTGGCTTTGACACTAATCACTTTAAAATGTTAAGGGCGCCAAGGACAGAGACGTCTTCGATCCACCGTTTTGCGTGTCAAGGATTCGAAGTGAGTAGGCTCTAGAGAGAAAGCACATATACTAATCATCGCGTTAAGTTTGCTGCGATGAAATTTCCGCGTTTCTCAGTTGTCAGGCGGCATTCGTGCTGTGCTCGAAGTTTACTGCGCAAAAAACAAAACAAAACAAAAACATGGTAAGGTCAAGAAAGGTGATAAAAGCTGCACAGAAATATGTGTATGCACAAAGGAAACTCCTAAAGGGCTGTATTCGCAACTAAACTTCTATTAAAGTAGTCACGGGTATGATTGGCAACCTCAAAGCGTCATATAGTGAAAATTACGGCGATTGCGTCCACAGAAAATGTGCACATACAACAAACCGACTCACATACAAACACGCGTGCATAGGAACGGCATAATTTCACAAAGCAAGTGGGAAAAACAAACCCGCGTAGTACCGTAGTTGATTCATTGCTGACCCGAAGCGCGAATAGACGCAGTCTGAAGAAAGATGAAGACATACGAGTGATTAATAAGTCCCACTCTGTTCGGACTCCAGTCTTGTAAGGAAAGCCCTCTAACTCGATCAGTTTTTCACCCTGTTACGTATCTTGTTACTTCACCCCATACAAAAACGAAATGAATATGCTGCAAGTTTAGATGATAGAAAGATGACCCAGGCACCTTCCAGAGTTCTTCCTTATGTTACGGGGGTCAATTTCTTTATTGTAAACTGATTTTGACGATTGCCACATCTTTTTTTCCAGGAATACCGAAGCTCTTACCAGACTACCCACTGTATTGTTTGACGAACGAGTGCGCATCCCAATGTAACTTCCCGATTTCCTCTGTGCAGTCATCTGCGCCACAGTGACAAGACGTTCACCACGCAACGAATGTAACATTAAACATTCTTCTTTCATAGCGCCATCCATGGTGGCTCAGTGACTTTGGCGTTCTGCTGCTGATCCCTAAGTCGTGGGTTCGATCCTGGCCGCGGCGGCCGCATTTCAATGGAGAAAAACTAAAAAAAAAACGCCCGTGTGCTGTCCGTTGACAGCGCATGTCTGAAATCCCCAGGTGGCCTAAACTAATCCGGAGCCCTCCACTACTTCGTCCCTCATAGCCTGAGTAGCTTTGGGGCGTTGAAGCCTCACAATCGAAAAAAATTGACGTCATTATACAGGATTACTCGCTCACACGGTTTCGCGACATTTGCAATAGTGTAGGTATTTTCTGATTTTTATAGCTACATGCAATTTATTGTCAAGTATGACGATCTGCTGGCAGGGGAGGTGATAAAAGCCTGCCATATTAAAAAAAACTGAAGCAACTGATAAGACAGCCTTCTGTAATCTCAACTGGTAAGGAGTTTTCTTGGTTCTGAGGAGAGTGTACTGGATGCTTGTTGTGGGCTTTGATGTGTGTTTTTTTTACGTGCTCCTTCTTAAAGTTTATTGTTGAGTCTTTCTTGCTTGGTTGAATCTGTGGGTCTTTCCTTAACACATGTTGCTAAGTTTCAGCTGCGTAATACATTCCGGTTAGTCGTTTCTATGTCTGGTTAACTCATAAAAAGTGCGCTTGCGAGATTATCGCCTTTCCGCTCATAGTTTGCTACCGGCCCTGCGTCTGCGGTTACACTGCATTCGATACAATGCTTGATCGTTACCAACTTGGCCTGTTTAGATTCTTCATGAACCACACATTTTTCGTGCTTACGTGGAATTTACATGCATAATAAATGGAGTCATAACGTCTCACTGTTTATCCGGGTTTGACTTAGTATTATCTTATCTAACGGGGACCTCTGGGCATTCTGTCCATGGTGTACACTCGAATACAAGTTGTACTGAGGTTAAGGCACCAGCTCTTATCAACAGTACAGCGTGTCAACCTGACACAATTGCAGTAGGGGGCGTTCAGGATTGATGGGACCAGCATTCTTTACATTGCAATCGCATTTCCTAAAGCCTAAAAAATCGTTCACGTGCTTGGCTTGTGCCAAGCTTCCCATCGCTAGCAAGAATGCAGGCAGAAGTCGATTCCATTCACATGATGTAATAGCCTTCGAATATCCAGATCTGTCTGCAATAGATCTTAATGAGAGAGGGAGCAAAATTCAGAGTGTGAAAGAGACGAGATGAGCTGTACGGAGCGGCGCTGTTAAGAACAAACAGGCAGCTGCGGTTCGGTAATACTACCGGCACACCTGCTTATAGGAAGATCGTGTGCTGTCTCGGTGATTCAGTCCTTTCCGGGTTCCCTTAACGCACGCGTCCTCTGCTCCTTACGCGCGGGCCTAAAACTTAGCCCGACGGATGGCCCCGCATCCGAACAGGGCACCTGGCCATCAATCGGGCCCCGCGGAAGACAGCGGCCGGGGCCCGCACAATTAGGCGTCACTAATCGAACGCAGGCTTTAACGACCGCGGCCGGCGATGTAGCGATGCGCAGACCGCGCTGATTTTGGCTGTGCGAGCAGTGCCTCTCTTCGTCGCGTCCCCACCGCGCCCCTGCCTCATGAATACATCACGGCGAGGCACAAAGTAGCCGAAGCGGCGAGCACTTTGTATTGGAAGCGCGTCAACAAGGAAGCCACTCTGTGCTCCCCACTAAAGGGCTTGTCGTAGATTGGGCTTCTCTCGCGAAAACTTCGTCTCGTTGCAGGTAACGCTGGAAGTCGAGGCAACCAAGTTTTTTCAGACATGAGGCACTGGTAGAGTGGATGTTAAGTTATGTAACGCGCCCACTCGCTGACTCGTTAAATACATCCGTGTGTTCGCTAATGTATCTTGATATAGTTGCATTGCTCCATGTTTTTTTTTTCTGCACCATATTGCTACAGGACTGTAACAGATTTTTTTTGTGATAAATAGGTTAGCTGTAGTGGTCCGTCTCATTTAAAAACAAAAATAAACAAAAACCTCGTAATAATACCGAAAGCAATGAAAAAAAATTTGCGCAAGAAAAACTTGTCTTCAAAAAGTTCAGTAATTTTTTTTTGAAGAAATAGACCTACAACAAGACATGTCAGCTGTATTAGCTTCTTCAATATACATTCATCAGGTCACTCAATGTTCTTAAATTTCTGCTTTTCCTATGACCTGCCGGCCGGCGGATGCATATTCTGCGCGATTTCCCTGTTCCGTTGCCTTAGGACAGGCACGAAAGGCAAGTCGTCCGCTCTACTAAAATTGATCGCTGAATATGCACTCTTAACTAAGGGGAAACAATTATGAACCATCCGGCGGCATCCTTAGTGGACATGGGGACAGTCAGGTATCGTCGCCTCGAAAGAAACCACCGCATTAACCGAACTGCGCTTACGCTTTATACGAAGGTAGGTCGTTGCGTATGTGGCGCCTTCTTTTAAGCTGGCTGTAACGTCTCGGTAATTTTTCCTTGACTCTGTGTGATCCGTATATCCAGGAATGTGACGCACCAGACCTCAGCCTTTTCAAGTTGCATTGTGGGGTACCTTCGTGACTGAAGGATCAACCGCGTCACGCACATGCCTTTATTGTACTCCGACAAAACCTTTATCTGCATTATATGTACTTCGTGACATAAGTATAGCGCCCGACGTGGAAGTACAACTAACCTGACACCTTTTTCTCATTGCACACAGCAGAACCTACACAGGACGAAACGCTGATCAATTCAAGATCGAAAGATCGTATTTTCAACTGGGAAAAAACCTGCAAAGATTTGTAAAAGAATATATTTGTTGGTTTAGAGCTATCGTCGATATGTTCTAAGTTGTTTTAAAAAAATCTGAGAAAAAAAAAACAAAGCAAGAATCGTGTGATGGCTGTTCCTGCCGTTCTTGTGTTTGAGAACGGGCGTTACTTCGTGCTGTCAGGAACCTAACGAAAGCGAAAATAATAGCACTTTTAATCAGATTGGTCGCCACAGTCGTTACGTTTAGTCAGGGTTTACGTTCCTGTAAGCTGCACGCTGCGAGATCAGGGCCATGAGACTCGTAAAGTGCCGCGTGTTTATTACTTGAAAACCCCGAAGGCCATTCATCCTACAAAGTGAAGGTTTTCTTGGTGTGGCAGCGTGTACGCCTCGCGGACGTATTCTCTGCAGGCTCTCCCAAATCTCTTTCTCTGCTTGTGGCATTGTACAAGCCAGCCAGATCTAATTCATTGGCTATAAGCTGATAAGAGACTGGCGACGCAAGCACACCCAGTTGTTCGCGTTAGCCAACACAGCAGCAGCACGGCCTGAGCAAACCAAAATACGCTGATTTTGATATCCCTTTTCGTACATGCCATCGACAAATTGATCTTAAGGGATACAGGGTGTCTTAAAGGCGGCCACCAACATATTATCGGTATTATTTCTTTCTTTCAAGCAAAAAGGAAGCTTTGAATTTTCTCTCTTGTTGTCTACTAGATATTTTTTTTCGCCTGTACAATGCTTAAAGTAAGCTTTCTTTCTTTTTTTCCGCGGGGTGTAGGTGTTCTTTTCTCGCGGTCTCACGCGCTTTAGGTTAGGTTTCAAATTGGCAGGCTAAATAACAACCTTTCATCAGGTAACGCTGCATCACTTCTGAGGTCTTCATACTTTTGTAAGCTTCTTCAGACACGCGTAGCGATTGATTCTAATAGTAATAATAATTGGTTTTTGGGGAAAGGAAATGGCGCAGTATCTGTCTCATATATCGTTGGACACCTGAACCGCGCCGTAAGGGAAGGGATAGAGGAGGGAGTGAATGAAGGAAGAGAGAGGTGCCGCAGTGGAGGGCTCCGGAATAATTTCGACCACCTGGGGATCTTTAACGTGCACTGACATCGCACAGCACACGGGCGCCTTAGCGTTTTTCCTCCATAAAAACGCATCCGCCGCGATCGGGTTCGAACCCGGGAACTCCGGATCAGTAGTCGAGCACCCTAACCACTGAGCCATCGCGGCGGGTGCGATTGATTCTACAGAAATGGTTCTCTACCGCACAGATTCCATGTAGAGCATCCGGGACACTTTTCAAAATTCAATACGCATGCATAGTTTGCAGCTTGTCTATGAAACAAAATTTAAATTCCATTTATTTTACTCGGGGAAGTTAATTTCCTAAGAAGTCCCTATTACATTAACTAGTTTGGTACATTTAATTACAAGTCATCGATAATAATCGTTTCATCCCCATTTTTTGGCGCCTGGTCATATCGTAATGATAAGGATGACCTCCGAGCCTTTCGTCACGACACTTTCTCACTTCGTCGTCCTCTCCATCTATAACCAGAGTGTCATCAGTTTGAACGCGTACGTTTGAAAGCGGCAGAGTGTTTATTGCACGCTGCTTAATGCAGATAGCTTCGCTCGCGGTCAGCAGAGGGAGAGGCGTACTTGATAAAGCATACCAAACTGCCTCTGCGGACAGCTGCTAATAACGTAACCGACAACGATTAATAACGTCGCGACAGCGGCGGTTGCTGCGACCCTCGGAGCCCTATAGCTGTGGTTTCGTATATGCTATACAGGGTGGCGTGCTTGATAATACCTTCGACACGGGCGTCGTTTTTAATGACGCCTACTTCTCTCTGTTTATGGACGGAACATTTATTTTTATTGTCTTTTTTTCTCTCGGCCAAAATCGTACCATGCCTCTCCCATTCACTGTGTCTGGGGTCAGCCTCCTCGGATTTTTCTAACTGGTTGATCTCTATTTCCCTTTCCAGCCAACCTCCCTCCAGCTATCCTTACTAAATACGCGCTTTTTGATGTGTCTGTTGTTGCTTTTGTGTTCGCGATATATATCTAGAGCCTGTGTCCTCATTATTTTTTAGCTTATTCTCCGGGCTTTGCATTACTACTGTATCGTATGCTGTTTTGCCACTCATTAACAGCTGTACTGTACTGAATACCACGTTACTTGAAGAGACGACTCCATGGTCTTCAGCAAACCTGCGGTTCAGTATTCCTAAAGCAATGAAAGCGGCAGCTAGAAAGGACAGAAACTCAAAGAATTCGGTTTCTGCAGCTCGTGCTTCGCGGAGCTTTGCAGCGTGGCCATTTGGCACCAGCCTATGTTCATGATATGGAAAAATACGAGCCGACCGTCAAAGATGCCGTGTGATAAAGCATACCAAACTACCTCTGCGGACAGCTACTAATATCGTAACCGGCAACGATTAATAACGACGCGACAGCGGCGGTTGCTGCGACCCTCGGAGTCTTATAGCTGCGGTTTCGTATATGCCATACGAAACCAGAACGTGGCTATAGTATTGTGACGCAGTTTGTTCGATGAACTCAGCCTCCTTGCGATTTTACTGATGAATGAGGCGCACAGCCATCACTGATGTTCTCAGCATCTTTCAGAGTATCCAGCTGATCGAATGCGCAAAGCAAAACGAATTGGTGTTGAATTGACGCTCAAAAGCTCGGTGAGATCCTTCGGCTTTCGACTGTCTCTTGCATCTCTTGCACTTGGCGGCTTCGGCAGCGTGGGCACGCACCTCCAGATCCTGGTGCAGTTGTTTCATTTTCTCAGCATTGCGAGCAATATCATCTCGCCGTTGATGGTTCCGCTTGGGATGACGGGCGCGCAATTGACTCCATTTCTCCACGTGGTTGGCCCTTCCTATCTCGTCGGAGAGGCGTTCGTGAAGTTCATTCGACTACTGCTTATGGCCACCCATGTTGTCTGCCACGGTATACCGATCCACTGGGTGACGGCGCGTCCACGAGCCACGCGCCGTGCACACAGCGAATTTGTGACGTCAGAGTAAGTTGGACGCAGAACGTCATGAAACAGGCTAACCTTCCTATACACAGCAAACGCTGTAAAAATGACTCTCAGGATTCTCGGTTTTTCCCACGGCGAAAAAATGGTGGCCACTAGTTCAGTGCACCCCTCACGATAGATAATGCCATTGAGCCCACTTCTAGCACGTGCGCTGTTCTGCACAGCGCACTACCCTGCCTGCATGTTCTTCAACATTTTCAGTGGGGAACTGATGAATGCGGGAGTTCTCGATCACCATATACCATAGCAGCTGCTGAGTCGTATGCTCCAGCAGGCGTGGAGGGAGAAAACAGTTTAGTCAGGCCTTCACATCACCTTTTTTAAGTCGGAAGTGAGAGCACTTTCACGCAAGTTGGCCAACAACCAGACAGCCGACGGCGACTAGCGTCTCCGTTGATACGGCAACGCCTGCGCAGTAGCTGCCGCGGAAAAATTATCCCACTTCGGTCAACCGAGTTACCGAGCTTACTGCAGATGCCGTCACTGTGACTACGCTGTTGTTGTTGTGCCAGGGAAGCCCAGTGCTCCTCTGCGAAAATAGCTAGTGACTTTCGCCAAGCAGCATGGAAAAACGGAGCCTCTCATGTTCTCCTTCCTCCCTGCCTGCAGAGCTGTCGCAGTAATATATTCTTAGATCGGCGTTCATACCTTTCGATGTTAGTGCCAAGTTCATGGCAGCCGGATTTATATGCTGACATAACCACAGAGATGATATCCTGAAAAAATGTTGAAGAAACTATTAAAGATTCCCGTGCTTCCTGCATAACGCTTAGTACCTTTAAAAAGGCGCGGAAATGAAAGCGAAAGATGTGGAAAGGAACGATTGCGAAGAACGAAAAATAGGCGAGGGAGGTTAATATAAACGAAGGAATTGTACATTTACTACTTTGTGAGAAAAGCATAGCCAGTACGTGGCTATAGCTTGTTCGGCGAACGAGTGTTTTTCACCCAGAACAGTATCGAAACGTTCTTCTCAAATTTAATCGCACACCACTTGGAGAGCATACGTGCGAACATATTGATGCTTTCTTAGTCGCGATAAATCTTAGACCAAAGCCTTCGAGTAAAGGTCACGCTATAGCTGACAGCCGCAAATAGGACGTACGCCAAGGAAGACGCAATATCGGGGAATTATTTGTTGACTCAACTAGTCGAGAGTGGTCGAAAGACTCGAAGAAATAACACACCGGAAGCAAATAAACACCACTGGTGTCGAGCTAGGCGGCAAAGAGTTATGAGCTCGACCCAGCCGAGCCGAGCACCCGACGGCGTCTGAATTCGTTGCATCTTGAACTGGAGGCGGTGCTTGCCGTAAACACTGTTTATAGCGTAAACAAAGCACGATGAGGTCACCGGCGACGCAACGGCTGAGCTGAGGCAAGCACTTTGCTTCTACGCTGCACTGACCACCTCCCTTGTTTGCTAGGGATGGAGGGGACGCCTTTTTTTTTTTTGAGGCTGTTGGGAGCACTGCACCCATTCATTCGCGGCTCTCAGGCAGTGCAAAGTTTTCAATGAACCCGGCTACGCTTTACTGCATGCAGGCTGACAGTGTTGTGGTGCCTTTATTTCCGGCGGGTCGGTTGATTAGTAGAAACAACAAAAATATTCTGCTTGGTAGTCTAGTCAAGTCAGTATAATGTGTGGCTTGAAAATACAATTTGGTTGACTTTTTCTTATATGATGAATGAACGTTTATGAACGCAGCGGTGGGCCTTGCAGCAGTTAAGCAGTATGCTCTTCAGTGTAAATGCAAAGCTCTTGCCGTCTTGTAAACGTGCTGCCGCAGAGGCACAAAGTAGAACATACAGTTATATGAGGCGTCTGTGGTTGACGACATGTTTTCTCACGTACACATAATTCACTCACACGTCGTGTAAACGCGCTGCCGCAGTGACACAAAGTAGAACATATAGTTATATGAGGCGTCTGTGGTTGAAATATATTCTGGCGTATACATAACTCACGTGCTCGTGCTTGCCGAGCACGCGAGAGCCCAAATGCCCCCCCTGTGTCACCTGAATAGAAGAATATAAGCTTTTAGTGAGCAAACTTGTTCTGCGTGTGAGTTGAATATATGGGTCAGCGTTTTGTTTCGTTCATCCTTAATATTTATTCAGCACATACTTTTCTCCTCGTAACGCGACAAAAGAAAAAAATGTTACGGAAGGAACAAAAAGCTACCAAAGCAGTAGCTTTACAAGGTGCCTACGCATCATGGAGAAGAGGAAGGCAATGTGTTTACGCTAAGGACACCCTTTGCCATCTTGTCGCTCCTTTCCAGAAACGCCTTAGATGGGGGCGTCATATTTCTGAGCATGAGGTTTATTATATTATGGTTCCGCCTGCAGGACAGTTCTACCCTGCACCATATGCTCCATGTTCAATGGAAGGCCAGTTTGGCCTCGACAGACCAGCTGAACCTTCAGGTAGTCATCAGTATTTATTCCTGTGATATAGCTTGATTTCGGCCATAACGACCATGTGACGCTCAGCCTTCCTGCAAATCATCCGCAGCAAGCAGCAACTGCGCGCTTTCCCTAAAGACCATATTGAAGTGAAATCGCAACATGGCGTGCTCCCGCTGGTACCTTTCAAATATTTTTTTTTCATTTTCGCGTAAAAATGAGAAAACATTGACGTGCTGCATTACCTCTGCGTGGTCTCAATAAAGGGAAGCAAGCAGGCAGCTTGATGTAGTCGATGATTTGACGGCAGACCGTCCGGTCAGGAATCTTGGCTGATGAAGCTCACTGTGGTCACTGACCATGGTCTAAAAACGAGGGACACTTCGAGAGTGCTACTGCGCAGATGCATCCGCCCGGTTGCTTCAGTGTGAGCAAGACAGCCGTAGCGTCATTTGTTTTTTTGACCATGGCCAGTGACCAATAACTCCATCAAGCAGGCAGCTTTTTCACCGCGTCCCTAGCTCAGCCATGGTGACGTCACCTTTAAAGACATATCAACGTCCTTCTCAGCTCTGAAAACAACTTAACGGTGAGAGCGTTATAAATAGCTGTGCTTAAAGTGGCGAGTTGCCTGTGGAAACGCGCGCTGCTAGGTTGCGACCGGAGGCAGACACATAACTGACTTTATCGGCCACGGTGCAAGGCGTTCTTGTGTATAGATGAAAGACTGCGTGCCAGGAATAAATAATGGCCTGCAAAGCTCTGTGACTAGTGTCAGATCTTGGGTGCGGTTTTTCGTTGTGCTGCCAGCCACGTGCTCTGGCTGGTCGCGTAAAATAGAGAATGGAAGTTTGTTTAGTTCCGGACGAATAGGCGGCACGTTACTTGTCATATACGTGAAAGTTAAATAGTTTATCAGCTACCTTATCAAGACCCTGCCAATATATCACGATACCATTTCCAGTAGTGAAGGCTGGTTCGTACTGACCTTAGATGTTCTGCGCGCAAAAGGAGAAAGACCGTGGAGAAAAAGACAACATTGGCGCTACGACCACTTAGTAGGCTGCAGACGCGATGCGTGAAAGTTCTGCATTTTGAACCTGGCTAAAATCACTCAATGCAGCGTTTAGCTTCTCCATAGTGAAGTTATTTCACCCCTATTACATCATTATTGTCTCGTCCCGAGGTCATATTATTTTAATAATCCTGCCAAGATTTATTTTCATTGTTAATCTCGTCGGGATAAGCTAATCGTTAGAAAATGATGATAATGATTTTTATGACGCACGGGCGGCTTTGGCCAAAGAGCGACATGGTACAAGGTATTGCTAATCGTTAGGTCTGGACATGCGCTGACAGTGGGTGTCAGGCGCATGTCTTCGGCTTGTTTAGCGATATCTTCCGCTTGAATTTCAAGCTTGCTGTCAGCTGTGACGCAAATGCGTTACAGCACCACAATATTAGTGTATACTGAAAAGCTCTAACAAACACAACTACAGCAACATTTAGGATAAAGACTTACGAAACCTTAGGAAGACGCGCATTCATACAACGTTTGAGACAGTAGCGCGAGGGATGGCTGTGGCTTGCCATTGAGAGGAACTATCGTAACGCAGTGTACTCCACAGTGATCATAGCGCACATGTTGAACGATATATATCCCCATCACTCTAATACATATAGGTAAGCTGAGGAAACAAGTAAGGGCATCTCCCTCGGTAGCACAAAACTTATCACAAGAAATGCCCGACGTTACATTATTTGAAGCCACCTAAGCATGTTGTTAAATGGCTGGCTAATAATTTAGATGCCACTATTGAATTATTTATCCACATGCTTTGTAGAGAGCCTAAGGGTCACCATTCGCTACCAATAATTAAAAGGAGTACCTTATAGGTACATTAAGAAAAAGTGCAGTAAATTATTGCTCAGAGTAAATATTGTTGCTCTGATTCTTTCCGGCTGTGTTGACGTTTGTCGAGCAGCAAAGGACGCATTTATCACATAGAAAATTATATTTAAATCTTCCCTCCAGTCGATTCAAACTCGCGACGTCATCACCGAAAAGGACGGGCTGCCAGCGTTGTGAAATGAATGGCTGTATAACCTAGCCTCTGGGATCCGCACCCCAAAATCACTGGCGACGCACACTTGCGAAAATCAGCCCTGGGTGCCGACACTTGTATTTCGTTTTTGTGTGTTTTCTAGCTTATAAAAGCTCCGTTTCCGGAAAGAGTGGTCTCCTTGTGATTAGGACGCGATACCCTATATTCATAGTCCAGATTCAAAGCTTCCTCAGTTTCCTTTTAAAAAAGTGGGTACAGATGAACCTCCTTATAACGAAGTTAAGGGGCCCGGCGATTACTTCGTTATAGCCGTCACTTCGTTATAGCCCGTGTTTACGAGCTTCCAAGGGGAGTCGCCATTTCTTCGTTATAGCCATGATTTCGTTCTAACCCGTTTCGTTATAACGAGGTTCGTCTGTACTGCTAAACTGGGGCACACTGCTTCGAATGTACTGTTGTTCCGCAGGTCCCTCCAGTGCACGCGACGACGCGTAGCATAGACATTGTTGAGATCCCCAGCTGCTCAGGTGCAGTGAGCAAACAACGCTACGTGAGGCGTGACGTCACGGATGACAGCAGTACACTAATTGCAGCGACATTGCAGCGCCGATATAGCAGCCGCCGAGGAGTCGCAGGGAGAGTCTAGCATCGCGAGCCCCAGAGGCTGGCTTGTCAGCGCACCTGTAATCAGGCCGCGTAATAATGCCGGATCGCTCTTTCGTCCCGAAGAGGCACAGCCAAGCGTAATGACTGGTCGCTACGTGAAAGTATCGCGTTACGTGTTGCGTGACGGTCGGGGTTCACTGCTCCGCGCGCCCTCTCTCGATCGGCCTAAACCGTGCGCGCCGCAGCTGCCGTAACGAGCTTTCCTCTGCCGAGGGAGACTAATTAGATTGCAATTATTTCCCGCCCAAAGCCGCTTCCTGCGAGGAGAGCAAAGTCTGTGCAGCAAATGCACCGAGACGGCGAGACTTGTTTGTTCTGCTCACTTGTCTTTTTTCCCGCTCCTCTTACTCCATGCACCACCTGCCCCCATTCTCCGCGCTTGGTGTAAGGGGTATGCGTTTGGGCTAGGGGTCGGGGATTAGTGTCCACAAGTCTGCAAAGGATGCTTGGTGCCTGCGCTGTTTCTGGAGGAGGCTGCTAAAGCAACCAACTGCAAGCTGGGTCACATGTTAATTTCGAAGAAGCAACTCTTCGGAAGGCAAGCTGCTGGGATCTTGCAAAGCTTGTGTTCGCAAGTCGAAAGTAAAACTTCACTAGGTAGCCGCTAGTTGTAGTTTCTTCACATTTTTTCCATCTTATTTCTCAGGTTTCGTCGTTAATACGCATATGAAGTTTATCAGTGCCAAAAAAAAAAAAGAATAGAAGAGGACGGGAACCGATGCGATACATATGAAAGCCCAAGGCAGAAATGGAAAGTGGACAGCTGAAGTCAGGTACGCCTCTTTTTAAAGATATATTGCTCAATGTAATGGTTTGGTTCATGGTTTATAAGGGTTTAACGTCCCAAAGCGACTCAGGCTTTGAGGGACGCCGTAGTGAAGGGCTCTGGAAATTTCCGCCACCTGGGGTTCGTTAACGCGCACTGACATCGCGCAGTACACAGGCCACCAGAAATTCGCCTCCATCAAAATTCGACCACCACGGCCGGGGCGCGGGTTTGGGTTTGATGGGCGCGGGTGTTCTCGTTCAATCAAAACGCTACCATCGCGGGCATAACTCGCCAGTGACCTCGTGCTAATCAAGCACCAGGGTTTCTAGACTGCGCGCTACACTTATAAAAATGCTCTATCGATAGTCTACAGACTTTTTGGCTTATGGCTTGGCTTATGGGTGTTTAACGTCCCAAAGCGACTCAGGCTATGAGAGACGCCGTAGTGAAGGGCTCCGGAAATTTCGACCACCTGGGGTTCTTTAACGTGCACTGAAATCGCACAGTACACGGGCCTCTAGAATTTCGCCGCCATCGAAATTCAACCGCCGTGGCCGCGATCGAACCCGCATCTTTTGGGCCAGCAGCCGAGCGCCGTAACCACTATGCCACCGCGGCGGCTGCTACAGACTTTTTATAGACTCTATCGCCTTCATATAGATACATCTTTTTGCCTATTCATAGCCTTTAGACAAAAGTCTACTAAAATTCTGCGGCCATAAATCTATAGATTGTCTATAGGCTGTCTGTAGGATATGTATAGCCTATAGACTGTTATCTAGGGTTCGTCTCTAAAGAGTCTATAGATTTTCTATACAAAAGTCTATGGACAGTATATAGACTGCCTAAAGAAATTTTCATAAAGGGAAGGTGCCCACGCCCGTGCTGCTTTCACTGCTATTTCAGCATTGTCAGCATAGCCGATGTCTCCTCCGATGCTGCGGATGAGGTCCACTTGAGCCGGTAGTAGGGCCGTTCTTTAGAGAGTGTCAACACCGCTGAGCGTGACACGGGAGAAATCCGCCGACCCAGAGTCCCTAAAATAGCCCCGCACGTTGCAGCCTAGCTCCGTGACCCGGTCCCCGGCGATCGCCCGGATTCCGAGGAATGCGAGTGTCGCGTGTTCCGCGCTCCTCATTCGCCGAATTCCGAACCGCTTTTCGCGTGACACGCGCTGCTTTCACGGTGTTGCGGCGTGCGCAATAAATTCGTGCAGTATACGGCAACGACCAGAGTAAGCGTCAGTTCGTCAGGAAGCGTTTTCACGAACATTCATGGATATGTGAGTTAATTTGGATTGAGTGAATGATGGACATTCGACGTGTTCTGGCGAACTGTTGGGTCAGTGTATACGGTCGACTACCCTTTTCTCTGTGTTTGATAAGAATGTACTGTAAAAGTAGTTTTTGTACAATTACTAATCCCTCCCACACGTGCACGCACTGCGCGCTACAATGCGACTCTCTCCCTTCCTTATATTCTCCATGACACATATGACTGCATACTGCGCTGCGGCTGTTGATTTATTATCTCTTACATGTGACAAGAAATCCCTACAGAGACAACAACTATGGCTTCTCCTTCTGTCCCATGCTTTATATTGTTATTACATAAACTGTGCCAACAGTAAAGTTTTTCCCATTCTTCGCTGGTGCCCTGGATGTCGCAGTGTTTGTGATAGGGATAAGTCCACACAAGGGCGCACAGGCAGTCGCAAGCTGTTTCAGCTTGTTTGCGACTGCCAATTCAGACCCTGGCTAGGCTAGCTGACGTCAGCACTAGCACACTGCTGCGTGTTATTGGTGCAACTACAGCTAGCTACACACACTGCCAATTTTGGGGACGCCAGGCATTGTGTCAGCAGATCAGAGGCTGAATTAGCGATATCCTCTGGGCACGAACGAACGATCCGCGATTCGCTGTTGCATTGTATTTTGGCTCAGTGACTATCGTGACTGAACGCTGTGAGAAGGCCATTCGCGGGTCCATTTAGGTATGGAAAATCGGTGGGGCTGCTGAAACATGTGCATCACGAACACAAGATGGCTCCTACTAATCTCGTGATCAATAAACATAATTCCGCACCCCCGCCTACATAACTGAAACGAACTCTGGACAGCCGATCCCATCGCTAACTTCCAGGTTGTTTTGGATGCTTCAACACAGCAGAATCCTTCGGCTGGCTATGCACCGAAACCTTTCCGCTTGGTGTACAGACTGAGGCAAATCAACAAGCGTTGGAAACCAGTTTTTATTTTTCACTCGTAAAAGCCCCTAGCTGGCTTCCTGATTACTTATCTTGCTTTTAATTTTCTCACACTTCATGGGAAATTAATAATAAGAAGCATAAAAAATTCCACTGCGCTGTTACAAGTGCCCATTTTACGCCTACATGACTGCGCTTGTTAGTATTTATCGGCTCCGCCTTTTAAGATACGACCCATCGTCGTTTCACAAGGCAAGCTTCAGTTGCCCGCTTCGCTTTTTCAACGCTTCTCGTTGCACTGGCTGCAAGCGCATTTTCGAACCAAACATCACCTCAAAACAGTTCTTAGAAAGAGCCCTTATCTAATCTTAGCACCTCGTTTAGGCAAAATGTCGCTGAAGAATTTCTTCTCGGTATACAGTGTTTCCAGGCTCCTACTGCTGTGCTCAGTTTATTTGTTTTTAAAAGGTTTTCCATCTACTGATACATGAGCTGCGCAGAGAGTGCAAAATAAAACATGAACTGCCTAATCGGTCGTGTAAGACTGCAGGAGAACTTCGGGTTGAAGATAAGCATCAGTGGCCACGAAGCAACCGCCGCCGTGAAAACACAAAAACACGAGATCGGTCTTAGGGATGCGCCAAGGGCTCACGT
Organism: Amblyomma americanum; assembly: GCA_030143305.2. Classification (NCBI taxonomy): domain Eukaryota; kingdom Metazoa; phylum Arthropoda; class Arachnida; order Ixodida; family Ixodidae; genus Amblyomma; species Amblyomma americanum. Next base: position 21,893 of record JARKHS020026745.1, read on the forward strand.
AAACCTGTTTCAGTATCTCCCCTTGGGACCTGCAGACGCAGCCTCTCATTTGTATTGGTTGCTCTTTCAGCTCTCGTTTGTACTTGCGTCTATGTAAATAGTTCACTTATATGCTCGCAAGCGTCTATAGTTAAAGCTTTCTGTCTGTTGACATGATCGCAGAGGCAGAAGGTATCTCTACATAGCCCCGTAAGCCTGTTTGCTAACTGGGCTATCATGCATGGTCCTGTGAAAACAATTCCAGTGACTCCATACCGCTCACCAACTTGCCCAACAATACGCATTGATGCATGGTCCTCTCAGAGATTGCTCGCACTCACACTTGTTTTCGATAGCCGCCGCGGTGCCTGAGTGGTTATGGCGCTCGGCTGCTGGCCCGAAAGATGCGGGTTCGATCCCGGCCGCGGTGGTAGAATTTCGATGGAGGCGAAATTCCAAAGGCCCCTTGTGCTGTGCGATGTCAGTGCACGTTAAAGAACCCCAAGTGGTCGAAATTTCCGGAACCCTCCACTACGGCGTCTCTCGTAGCCTGAGTCGCTTTGGGACGTTAAACTCCCATAAACCAAACCAAACTTGTTTTCGATCCTTATTTTCGTGCACAAAACAGATGAGTTCACAAAGCAGAATGAAGGCATAAAGGGAATTTTACATGTTCCTAGCAGTGAAATTGCGAGGGGTTTATTCGCAAAGGTGAACAGTGTAGTACACCTTTACTATGAATCTGTGTCCTGCTATTTTGTCCAGAAGAGTGGTCAAGGGCGTGAGCGAAGTTTGAGTGGTGACACGTACACAGGAGACGTGCGGAAACACAGAACACTTGACCAAGCGCTTAGTCATAGCTGCGAGTTGAGATCTGGTTTTTAACAAGTGTCTGGCGATAAACTGCTCGCTGGCTATGCTTTTTGTGGCGGCCAGCATTTCACAGCGCGACAGAGAGGCATTTGCTAGCAGGGAAAAGGTCTTGCGCCGTCTTGCGCCGTCTTGCGCCATACTAGACAGATTAATACAAAACGCATCTCGAAGATATGGGCCTCCGTATCCACGTGGGCGTGGCAACAAGCCAGAATGATATGGACAGTTAACTACTATGTGTCTGCTGCTTTAAAAATGATAAAGAAGGAAGAATTTTTGATCCGCGGAGCATTTTTAGCCGAGTGTAATTACATGCATTTGAATGCTGACTTAAAGAGCAGTTTAATGTGTTAGCGCGTGGGGAGGCCACTCTTCAGGTGACAATTATTTCAAAGCAAAGCGGTTAATATCGTGACGCCATTCACTTTGACATGTTAAAAGCGACCATGAATGGCGGACAACATACACGACATGACACGCACTGCCGACGTTCATGTGCCGACCTGCGTATTCGCACTGTACTTACTTGGGCCCAATGTAAACAGCAAGTACAGTATGCACTCATCAGAGCATTGTAACGCAAAACCAAAACATACAACTTGAACTGTGTACAAGAACTCAGATAAATGTGTGCGAACTCAGATAAATGTGTGTCACGCTCATATATCCGGGCGCACATATACACACATACTTCCCACATGCGCGCGGAACTAGCCATACACAAGAGGCTGTCAGTAGCTGCCAGCACATGGATGTACAGACTATACACCCAGCGGACACCTTTGCACAAGAAAACAAGAGACGCGGCATTAGCAGAGGAAATACGTCTCGCTCATGCTGGAGCGCTCATCCTAACAGAAGGAGGGGCAATGGGTAGAAAATGGAGCTAGTAAAGGCCACAGACGGCCTACAAGGCCATAGCATAGCCTCGGGCGGTTCCAGCCGACGCGTGCCCAAGGGTCTCTGGTGTCGATACACAGCAGACACCTGCACACTGTCGACACACCGGCCAGGAACGCGCTGAAGTCTTGGGCGAGGAATACGGTGCACTGCTCACGAAAAGATAGTTTTTTTTTTTGGATACGCGAGGCATTTAGATTGAGGTTCCCAAAGTGCGTCCGATCGACATTAAGGCTGGCATCTTGACTTAATTAGTCGGTCCTGCTATTTCTTGCCTTTCCGCAAATTACGGGAGGGAGGATAAAGAATCAGAAAAGACTGCACGGTTAGGCTGAAAGAGACATCAGGGTGGGCTATCATGGAGCCGTCATAGCCCGCAGCCATTTAATTAAACTGCCGAGTAAGGGTATTAAGTATAGGCGAGTATATGTAAGGAACCCGGGTCAACCGTTCCTTACCTCTTTATACAGACAGTAGATCACGATGAAATATTTGGCCGGCGTCGATTACAGCCTCCGCGGAAGCCGCAATTAACCAAAAAGCCTGTCCTGGCTCGCGCTAATTATGGCTGTCTTCGAAATGAATGGGTTAAAACTGACATATAAGATACTCAGGCAGCGGGCAGAGCAAGCGTGCCGTATGCAGTGTCTTACCACACCTTTACGAAGCCGTTAAACGAGCCCACCGATATTACACAGCACTTAGCGCATAGCTTGCCTGCAGCCGCATCTTGTAGGAAAGTTGCGAGGGAGAACCATTTCAGGCTTGCTTGCGAGGGTGGGTGAAAGGGAGCAGGGCGTCTTTTGTGCCTTTTTTCGTTGGCGTAGCCCACTTCTCCTCTCCCTCTCTCATTGTCTGTGCTTCCTTCAGGATCAATAACGAAGAATGAAGAGAAATACTAAAAGCGACTGTTTAGATAACTCTCTAGCGAGTCACTTAACTTTACGAAATGAGTAGCGTATATAGGCTTGGCCGGCATCCGGATAAACTTGCAAGGTGCATTGCATGCTCTTCGTGATAATACTGTGCCCGCAGCGTAACAGCAGCTACCAGCACCACACCTGACTGGTGAGGCCCGCCTGCCTGCTAACCTATGCACACATCTGCTCGTGCCGTTGTGTTGTGAATTAGCGAGGAACAATATCTTGTTCGTAGGGGTACTTCAGCAGCACATGTACAGGTTCCTCCGAAATCATGCCCATCAATTCTGGGCAAAAGCATTTCTCAACGGGAAAAAGTTTATGCTCGAAATTTTTGCATATATTGCAAGATTTCACTACAACAATCAATATATCCGCAGAACAGCTCGATGCGAGCGGTGAAAAAACGTAAGAAGGAAGATTTTGCTACGCATCAACATTTGCATAACAACAGCTTACAATATTCCAATTTTAAAAATTTTTGTTCAAGAATGCTGGACATGGGGAGGGAACAAAAGTTTGAGCATTCAGATAACGACCGTAATTTATGTGTGACAAGCGCACTTCTTGATGTCAGATATCTAACTAGCTTTTCTCCTGGCGCATAATATCGAAAACTAATTTCCGACTTTAGTAGAGAAATAACAAAAAAACTCGTAGTTTTGTGCAAATTCGTTGTTCCCTTCCATATCACAGGGACCTGTTCCTCTAAGATGTAGCATTGTCGCATGTTCTGCTACGGGCGTAAGCTAACGAACAACGCAGAAATGAATAAAAAAAAACAATAGTAACGGCAGTGACGCGAACGTTACTGTGCGTGGGCAGCAAGGGTTTCGTTCCAGCATCACAAGCTTATCCGAGGTCTCGCTTCGGAGTGAATCGAGCACAGAACGGAGAGTAATGGTATGCAAATGCACCTCTTTTACGCTATGCATTCCTATGAGCTTGTTTGAAGAAGGCTGCAAGAGATAAAGGCCACAAATACCAAATAAACAACGGATAGATGCGAATACACGGCGCACGCACACTCCTCCGCATCTAAAGCTCCGTCATGGCACGCGACTCGCATCGAATGCTTGCCGGAAGTAATATTCATAAGCCCATACGCAGCGCACTCATCGAAAGCTGAAGCTCTCCCGGGTTTAGAAGAGTGGAGCAGGGGACAGATATGAAAAATTTAGGCAAATTTTAGTTGTTGGATGAACTGCGCCACGAAGGGAAATTTATTTTTTACCGTCATCGTCTTCTGCATATTTTTCTCTGTTGCCGCAAAAAAAAAAAGGCTTGGCGGGACGAAAGTTTCCGTCAGGCGTGACGAGATTCGATAGATGGCGCTCGAAGCTTTTGGCCCTGTCGCGGTCGTAAATGACCTCGAGAGCTGTAGCCATAAATAATAGCCGACTATGGTATTCAGGTCAAGAACGGGGAGAGCTTTTGCGGCGCATCTGCTATAGTGCGGCTTTTTTTTTCTTTATGGATCTATCCTCCTTTCGGTCGGAGGGTAAGGCGCATATGCAGATTGCTTTGCTTTTTCGCTGAGACGTGCGCAGTAATAAATATTGCAGGTACACTTGTTTGCGTGCCGTTTGTAACTAGATGCATTTTAGTCATGTGCAAAAGTACGTTCTTTTCGCAACAACAACAACAACAACAACAACAACAACAGCAACAACAACAACAACAACAACAACAACAACAACACACAACACAACAACAACAACAACAACAACAACAACAACAACAACAACAACAACAACAACAACAACAACAACAACAACAACAACAACAACAACAACAACAACAACAACAACAACAACTCGCTCGAAGAAAGCATTCCAGCATGCTTGTGTTCGTGTTATTGCTAATATTTGTTTGCATGCCCTTCTTTTTCGTTTTTTGAGTGGATTCTCTTCATCTTTAGGCAGCTTTACTCCAATACCTCCATGCCAGTGATGAAAGATTGACGTTTAAATCTGCAAATACAGTACCTGCCCAGCTAAGTTTACAATGGCCCTAACGAAGTATTACTTTGACACTTGCAACACTTGCGCAGTTGATAAGTTGTAGAGATGTTAAAATGTCTCTGCATTTGTGCGTTCTGCAAGCTTAAAGCAGTGCGGTTTGCTCACTTGAACTTCTTACGAAAGCAAAATATTGGTGTGGTGTCACTGGCCTTCTCTTTTACGGCGATAGTTGTATGGGGTGTGCTAGAACGGCCATCTGGGCAAGTTGACAGGAATTCATTGTAAAGGACCGGCGCTCAACGACGATACACAAGGAAACCGCATTCATTGTGTATCTCGTCGCGCGTTGGTCCTTCGCAATGAGTTGTTGGAGGCTTCTTTCGGCGTAAAAGACGCTGACATGGTGTAGTATGTCGGAACACACAACCTCCATCTTTTGTTCGAGGTGAAAGAATATCAGAGTGGGGTTCCAGAGCAGTAAAGGGCACGCATTATGTGTGGAGGGCGCTGTAGTTTTCATTTTCTTGTTTCACTTAAAGCTTTATCATTACTCTACCTGAGACATGGCTTTGTTTTGTTTTTTAATGGGGTTTATGGTTTATGGGGTTTAACGTCCCAAAGCGACTCAGACTATGAGGGACGCCGTAGTAGAGGGCTCCGGAAATTTCGACCACTTGGGGTTCTTTAACGTGCACTGACATCGCATAGTACACGGGTTTTCAAGAATTTCGCCTCCATCGAAACTCGACCGCCGCGGCCGGGATCGATCCCGCGTCTTTCGGGCCAGCAGCTGAGCGCCATAACCACTCAGCCACCGCGGCGTCGCCTGAGAAATATGGCCGTGGCCAGAACTGCGTCATCAAAACATTGGTTTAGGCGATTGGTTTAGGCGAGTACGTTAATGTTGCTAGTTCTCTTTAGAACAGCGCAAAAAGGTGGACACGACGAAGAACCAGCGGAAAAAAGCCGTTAAAGAACAGCGCCCGTCCTGTCTTTATGGTTACCTCCACCGTCTCATCATTTTCGCGCTGTTCTAAAGAGACAGGAGCATCAGAATTGCAGCTGACAGCTAGCTACAACTTACTAACTGATCAGTCACCTTCCCTTATAATATCCTGAACAATGGAAGACTTCTACCGAATGCTCCCAGAAAGTCCCTCCGGAGTGCAGCACCTTTTTACAGATCATAATTAACGTCGGCCTAGTTTAAAGGTTCCAGTCTGTGCAGAGCTATGGATTAGAGTATCGGAGGAATATGCCTGTGAGCTACTACCTGCTGACGATTTGCGTGCCTTGCACGCAATGTTCTCAAAGGCAGTTGCAAAACATTCTTTTTTCACTGGTTCCTAGTAGAGCTATCTTACTAGTGGAACTCTTCCTCCTAGTGTAACTAGTGGAGCTAGAACTATCCTATAAACACCGATGCGAAGTTCGGGAAAAACTTTACTGTCTGTTTCCCACTTTTTGTCTCTTCTCGCACTATGACTCATCGTAAGGGACACTGACCACTTGAATGCATACACTCTCCTGTAGGGGTTTTGTTCCTATAACAGATTAGTTGTTCAGATCTCTGTGAACATTTCTGATTTCTTCGAATTCTTCACATCTCCTGATTTCTTTGAGATCTTAAACAAGGACGATGCTTCAATCTGCTGATGCAAAACTTGTAGTGAGTACCTTGTGGCAGCAATAAGAATTTTACGACACAGGCTTTGTGCGAATTGTTCTACACCTGCGAATTTTTTTTTACTTTGCTGGGTTTGACTGATGCAAACATCACACCTGCCCGTGACACCTAATTTCGTATGAAATAGTGCGCATGTCTGCTTCATAGCTCGATCACCTGTAAACAACCTAACAAACAAACAAGCACTGACCTCACGCTTACTGACACTCTGCCTCCGTCAATGCCACCTAGCAGCAACAAAGTTAACCGGCTTGTCGCAACCTTCGTAACCCGCAGCGCATTTATGTCTCTTCTGCAACACTAATTCTTAAGCACAATATCGACACAAGTAACCACTGAACGTGCTGCTTGTACCGATGAAACTCTGGATTGAGGCCCATCAATCACAGCCAGTGCTCTCTGATTCGCTCGAGGCGGCCAATGGCTCGCGTCACTCGCTCCCACCGGGATTGCCGAGGTGCTGTCATTATTCTGCTTACGCTTGGAAACTTCTTCCGTTCGATGCCACTTTCTTTTCTACCTCTGGCGCTCTTTTTTATCTCCTTGTTCCGTTCACGGCCGTTGCCTTCCTGAGAGCTCGCCTCTCATCGCCGCGTCCTAAACGAAGCGTTGCCTGCGCGAGCCGCGGTTGTCAGCCAACCGGCGGTTGGCATTGACAGCTGTCGGCATTAATCATTCTGGCGCCTCACGTACTACCACATTGACGTTATATTCTTTATAAGTTTACTTTAAGATGGCGCTGTCATCGCTGTCGACTGTTTTTAGCGCCCGTTCGAAGGGGAGCTGGTGTGCGTGCTGTGGAACGCCACGGAGAAGGTTGTCAGGACCTGTAATGTCTGCCATGTCCCACCTACACGAGCCTGCCATAGCTCGTTGCGATATCTGATTCTGTAGCGAGGAGCAGAATTTTCTTGCCGTATTTTCACTGTTAAGAAATTTGGCCAATTCGTGGCTGCCTTAACGCATGCTGCACAAAACGTAGTGCTCATGGTTTGGTTTATGATTTATGAGGGTTTAACGTCCCAAAGCGACTAAGGCTGAGGGACGCCGTAGTGAAGGGCCCCAGAAATTCCGACCGCCTGGGGTTCTTTAACGTGCACTGACATCGCACAGTACACGGGCCTCTAGAATTTCGCCTTCATAGAAATTCGACCGCCGTGGCCGGGATTGAACCCGCGTCTTTCGGGTGAGCAGCCGAGCGCCATACCCACTGAGCCACCGCGGCGGCTGGAACGTAGTGCTCAGCTTTCTAATCTAACACCAAAAAGCTCATAAAAGATGTCATCCAGGATGTCTGTGCACGAAAAAGGCTTTGAAGACAGGTATGTCCGTCTCCTGGGAGGCGAACTTAAATCCGCCACTTGCGCTGCATTTATCGCATGACCATTTCTTTTCTTTATCGCACATGGTACTCAAATGGTTTTTTTCAGTGGTTACAGCCATTTTCTAACGAGCTACTCAGCCTTTAGAAGGGATATACGCAACGGGTAGGCTGAAATGAACACAGGATTCAGCACAGGAGCGTACGATTGGGATACTCCGATCACTTGGTCCCACTCAAGCCAGTCAGGCCAAGGGATAAATCAAGCATTGACAAGTTTTGTGTAAGAAGAAGTGCGAAGCGCGTCTGTAGAAAAATATAAAATAAATAAATGTGCCTACTGAGGCGCACATAGAAACGTTTTATAGACGTGAATGCAGTGAGAAAACACGCTTTCCTTCTTGCCCTGTGGGCGGTCCGTAGGCACCCAATAAGAGAAATGGAATTCATACCAGAAGTCGTCTATGGATAGTCTAGAGAGTGATAGAAGAAACAAACATCCACATCGACTTATGTTTGCAAAGTGCGGTTGCGCAGAAGGGAATAGATTTCGTGTCGACTTTCTTCTATAAACAGTGTGTAGGCTTGGAATAGAAAAAAAATGAAGTATCAGCAGTGACACCGTTGAGTCTATGGGAAGGGTACAGGCTGTCTGTATAGACCTTACTTCAAAGGCAGCAGCCGGTCTCTGCTTTGGAAAGTGCAGGCCTAGGGCTTGAGTCTCTACGCTATATAGCTCTACACAAATCAGCTTGGTGACCAGCGGGCGCTTATATACGCTCAACGGTTACGACACTCAAAGGGACAAAAGAGTTCTAAGGCACTGGTACATAACAATAGTGCACGCGAAAAGCTCTCCAAACCCGTTTCCACGCGTTCTTGCCAGCTCCAGACCTTCATTCTTCTTCATCGCAACACACGTGATGCTTTCTTTCCTCGGAATAGCGAGGATGGTGAAATGACGTTTCTTTTTTCTTTAATAACGCCGGCTAGCTTTTATTCGAGGAATGTGGTATCCAAACTGAGCGTGTCTGGAATAACTGAAAAGCAGCTAGAGTTACCATCACTTTTACGCACATGTATTTTCTTTGTGTTATGCCTGACTGTCCCAGGAGGAAAACTACGTAATCTTGACACATACGCAGCGGCGGTAGCGTTAAATTGCGCGCTCTGCCGCTGTAGTGATGAGCCCATTCACTCGGTGAAAACGAAAACGAGGTAGAACTCTAAGGACGCCACGAATTGAGGTTGCGTGCAAAATCTTTGTCGGCGTACACATGCATGAGTATTTTTTTAGTTCTTTGATACTCAAATCCGTAAGAATAGCGTGAGATAAATATAAAAAAGAGAAAAATACACCGGTGATTTTCTAAGCTGTATGAAAGCGACTTCCTACTTTGCTTAGGGACGACCAGAAAAAAAAAAAAGGTTTGCTCTTTTCAGGCTGTTGGTGTCAGATGACACGGGCGTATTCAACCCCTAACGACTGTTTGCAAGGAACTGTCCGAATAAAGGACATAGAGAAAACCGATTTGCTGCAGTACCTTATTCGGCGGAGGTTTATTTTTACAAAGAAAGAACGGAATATCCTTAACAGCTTTTTCTGAGCGGTCGTAACAAAAGAGTAGCGACGATGTGAACTTTAAGCTTTTCATTCACCTTCGTTGCTTTTGTCTAGTCCCATCCGCCATCCTGATTAAAAGTATCAAATTTTCCTTAAAATGCGGGGTGCGTGTGCTACAGGATCCGTCCGTTACTGCCTCTTCCAACAACAGTACTGCACTTTACGGCTTCGTATTTCAGGGCAGTGCGATAAACTTTCACCCAGTGCATGATGATGGCGTTGGAGAAACACTGTACGGCTGGAGCCATTGTAGCGAACTGCGCCTGTTTTCTTCTAAAACTGTCAAAAAAGGAAAGAAAACTTAAGCACAAAAACAAGCGTCGGCTAAATTCTGTGCCAGCCATAGCGCCTATGTTAAGAAGTACAGGCAGCTCCAATTTGGACAGAAACACGTCAGCAGCATCCAAAAAATGTTTATTTTGTAAGTTTGAGCGATACGCTCACTTTCTTGTTTTTTTTAAATAGAATTTTCCTCCACACAAATAATAAATACCATAAAGAAAATTTCGTCTTCATTACCGAAATACCTAAATTAGCTATCTTGTGCAAAGTGGTTGTTCTCTTTCATATTGCACATACCTGTACCCGACAAACGATAGATAACGCTTAATCAGAGTCAACGAACATGGCCAAGAGCAGGCTGGCAAGTCAGTTTTAATGACAGTCTCGCCGCTTGACAGTTTCCCCCTTAACTCACTACTAAAGAGCCTTTGTTATCTTATCTTAATCGCATATGTAATACTCTGGTGCATTTCAGTCTGAAGCAGTTCCGCAGACGCGTATATGACTTCTCATTGCTCCAAACATACAATTGCCGTACAAAGTGCTCGTCCATGCAGTTGTCTCTGCCTCACTGTCCGCTACTACTAGATACGAAGTCTAACTACCCTTAACTTAATGCTTCAAGTGCCACATCACCGCATTTTAAATGAAAATCCAGCACTGAAATCCCAGTCTAAATCAAGTGGAAGTTATGGGCTTGGGCAGGGCATGTAATGCGAAGGCAAGATAACCGCTGGTCCTTAAGGGCAACGGAGTGGATTCGTAGAGAAGGCAAGCGTAGCAGAGGGCGGCAGAAAGTTAGGTGGGCGGATGGGATTAAGAAGTTTCCAGGGATACGGTTGCCGCTGCTGGCAAAGGACAGGGTTAATTGTAAAGAAATGGGAGAAGCCTTTGCCCTGCAGTGGGCGTAGTCAGGCTGATGATGATGATGATGATGACACTTCCTGGCCTCCTGACTATAACAATGCTTTACACAGTCGTATGAAAGTTCCCCCGTTTTACATAAGTGAAGGCTGCAAAAGCGGTTTACTGATAATTTCAAGTCGGTTTAGAGTAGTCCGTACATCATCTAAGAGCAAACATTTGCTTCGTTTAATAGCTTTCGATCCATTTTGCCAAGAAAATTCATGGTTGTTTTACTCTTATCCGTTTTTCATCCTACGGTTGCTGCAAACGTGACGCATTCGAATTCGCGAAAACGCGTTTGCATTCGTCTGCGCCGATATTAGGACGATTTCATGAACGTCGATGTCGGAGAGTAAAGGAATCGAGCAAAGATGAAAGAACCTTTTGAGTCCCTCTCAAAGTAATTTCATTTATTGGTCCAAGTGGCACTGGCAGGTTGAATAAAAGCACCTGCACGTTGTGTTGTTTAATTTCTTTGTTTTTGCTTCGGGGAATTCGATTTTGGGCGCTGGTGAATAATGTGACGCGTAAGAATAAGTGGACCCTGTCAAGGATGTGGCAAGTTGGCGGCACAGACATATGGAAAAAGGAATCACGCAGGAAAGGCGGCGAATTTCAGAAACAAAATTGCAGTGGAAACGATTACTTGGCATGTCTTAATTACGTAATAAATTCTTCACTCTTACAGGGTCTCAGGGAGCTGCACAGTGAAGTCGTGGCTGTCATATGGTTTCCGTAGCAGGCTGATTCGATGGAGAGGTCGGACGCTTGAGGACTCTTCAGAAGAAGCGGGCTTTTTGCTCAGACCTTTACAAAAACATGTAGTAGCAGAGACTTGCGCCCGTGCAAATACCTAACGTCGTAAGCTGACATCTCTTATCACTGTCGCCAATAGCCCGGAGGCTATCTGCACGTTCGTTCACTCGAGCGCGGGATACCCGTCCACTGCCTTTACAACGTCCAGAACTTTTTACCGCAGATTAAACACCAAACATCAGAGAGAAATCGTTGCCGCGTTGAATCCCCGAAAAGTAAGAACAAAAATTCAAAAAGGACAACTAATTACCTTATTTGTTGTCAATGCGATAGCATTAGCAGCTGTTGATGCCTATACCGGAAGTGACGTCCCTTCCGGTCTAATGACGTCACTTCCCTGCAGGCAATCAGCGAATTTCATGACCTACTCCGCGTTTTGACCACATGGGGCTTCTAATGTCATCGCATTAAAAAAGACGCGATAGTTGTGCCGGCGAGGTGGTGTGTCTTCACATTCGAGGCTGAAAGTATCTAGCGACTGGTGCCGCTGCTAATCAATAACACTGATCAGTCTTCAATCAAGGGTTAGCACTGACAGACACCCAACGCTCCTTAAAAAAGCACTTTGAGCTCGGCGGCCGGAGAATATAATCCTGGCTTAATCCAGCGACGCCAGCTGGCGTTGGCGAAGCACCCGCCGAACAGCATGCAAGTCTACGTGCACCTATAGGGGAAACTGAAGGATGGGCATTAACGCACAAAAAAGGAGTGCTCTGGGCATATATGGAAGTACGTATAGTGTATGACAATGTGATCCTCCCACAATATTGCTGTTGGTGTTCTCGTCTGTTGAGCCCCATGTACTGTATTGAAGCCAACACCTTTTCTCACTTTTCATCCCGCTGTTCTTCTCCCTGTTCTGCCGGATTCACCTGGAAATTGCAGTACTTGATGCTCGTCTTCTTTCTGCAGGCAGCGCCTTGATCACATTTCATTTTTCGAGGCCCCTGAGGACACCGGAAAAAGGGCCGTGGTCGACCCAACGAATGCTTGGCATTCAGAAAACAAAGAAAAATAAAAATAACAGGCCAGACGCGTTTTGTGCTTCAGTCTCAAGAACTGAACTAAAAGGAAAAACGCCCCCAAACAATTCCGCCTCCCATTCCTCTTTCGAGCCGTAGGCGCTTCGTAAGAGCCGCAAGCGTTGACATCACCTCCTGCAGCGAACGTCGTCGGCGAAAGCGCCGACGCCGAAAGCGCGCTACGGAAATAGCCGCTGAAGGACGCATTCCTTCGACAGGAGGGCTTTCTCTCCAAGAGGCGAAGTGCTCAGCCCGGCGCTCGCATACTTCGCGCTTCGGCTTCTTGCCTAGAGCAAAGCCGCTTAGTGGAAGCTGGCAAGACTGACGCCCTCGTCTAAAGGTATCTGAGCAGAAGAGAGCTTCACTTTTGCCAAGTGCGCCGCGAATCACGTACGTGCAATATGGATGTGTGCTTTCCTCTTGTATAGTCACGATGTTTGCTTAGACAGGTCGTTTTCGTAGGTAGTTATAAGACTTAAGGCGCTAAGCCTTCTCAGGAAGTGGGCATTACAAGGTGAACGGTCTTTGTCTAGGCAAGTAACTCGCCCACTTTTCAGAATCGAGTAAAGAGAATAACGCCCAGCAAAGTATTCAATGGCGATGAGGAAGCCTTTAAGCCGATTTCTGTTCATCGCACATATTGACATGCAGCATATGGGGGAGTATAGCCTCTGAGTTTGCAAATCCAGGATAACACTGAGTAGTGAGTTTATCATACATTTCAGGTTTTGTGTGAGTAACTAACGTTTCTTTCTTTCGGTCATAGAACTGGGGTCAACAGAATTTAGCGTGCAATAAATATATCTACTTACATGCTACACGAACGAAACCGTAAAGAGAAAATCTAACCGTAGAAACGACAGGCAGTACTGTGTACTATTCCATTCCGTTCGGTGTTTAAGTGTTAGCCGTGCCATTTTCTTCAGAATAAAATGAAACACTTCGGTGACCATTTTTGAATTAACGTTTCTGCGCTGTGAAAGCGACACCCAGCGCTCCGCGTTGATGAGTACTGATTTTGTTGGGGCTGTTGAAGTAGTTGACTCTCTCCGCCCGATCAGCTGCAGTAATCACGGTGTAAAGCACCTTTTCCTATCAGCAGGCCGACCGAGATTTCACCGCTTTTATTCTTAAATATGAACATAATCTCGGTGGTTTCGTCATCCTACGTATTTCCACTACGATATAGTAAAACATTTGCACATTAAAAACTGAAATATTAAGATTGGGGATGGAGGATAAAAGACATCTGCAGCAGAAATTGCTGTTGAGGAAATGCCTCGCCTAATTTTTTTTACTAACCAAAAAAAATTCCTCGCCTTAGTTTTTTTTTTTACTAACCAAAGTGAACATCATAAAAAAGGGAAATTTTTCGTGTCTGAGTTAGGCTTTATCGCACGGGGTAACTGCTTTGAACAAAACAAAGTGTTAAGGCAGCATTTACAAGTTTTCTTACTGTTTTTTTCTCCTGCGGCACACGTTTGAAAAACGATCTTCGCGTGAGCGAGAATTCTTTTCGTTCTCGTAAATGATCCGTGAACCCTTTCTTACCGCTAGCGTAGAGATAACCCGGCCACAGAAATGACAAGGCTGGGAAAAGTTAAAGGAGAAAGTCATGAAGACTTTAAACGACTTTGTGGCTGTGGCATTGCATTGCTCTTCTTTTCTCGTCGGACACAAGTTTGGCTCTGCGGTGTACGCGCGAGTTCAAAGCTCTTCTATTCTCACTTTTCTGAAAGTCGCGTGGAATACTGTGACAAAAAAGAATTGATAGCAATGCAATTCCTTTTATTGCACAGACGACCTGGTTTGTGGTACAGTGACGGAAACTATACTAGCCGAGTTATCACGCCACATAAAAAGGAAAATTACATTCAAGGCATGATATCTTGCTTTCTGAGTGGGTCAGGCGTAACTAGTCTGATGCCGACGGCTGGAAGGTTTTCATTATGTTCTTCTTAATGGTCTGTTAACCATCACGCATGAAAGAGCACCAGTGGCTGCGCCTGCATAACTAAGATGTAGATCTTCATTGTTTGCTTAAGTCAATCAGCCGTCCTTTCTGCTTACTTTTTCTTCGAAGGCGGTGGTTCTGTGGAGGAATGGTTTACGATTGCCACGAAACATTTGGCGCACGACTATCAATCGTACCACACAGATGACGTCCTTCTCTAGGTTCATTTCGCAAGGCCTATTTTCGTATCTGCGTATATTGGCAACATGCACAGAAGAACCATGGAAGGGACACTTACTCTCCGCCATAAGAGTATGACGCGACAGCTTTAATGGATGAATGTCCACATATGCGAAATTGGTCATTCTCTACTTTACATTCATGGATCCCTGGGAGTCATACCCCTGCTGGCGCAGTGGTGTAGTGTTTAAGTGATGCGCCACCACACTGCGATGGCAGGTGCTGCCACAGGTGGGGCTCGTGAGATCCAGGTGGCTCTTCCCGTGCCACCTCTCGCGACCAATCGTTATTGAACTGCCACCGGCCACGGTGGTCAGTTTGCTCCCAATCCGGTGGGCAGGTTACGATGACGTCACAAGACCACGTGACCGAGGTGGCTCAACCTCACCGGCCCATTTTTCACTCACAACGCCACCGTCGACGACGACGGCACCGGACTTTTGTAAAGAATGGGAGCCTTAATGCTATCGCGTTTAAAAACGAAGAAAAAGTGAGCAACAATAAATGGATGACATCATCAACATCATCATATCTTCAGCCTGCTTGGAGTGTGCCTGTGCAGCACATAGCAGGCCACATAGCAGGTTAGTACCACCCCAACTGCCATAAATGTGGTGAAAGGGCCACATACGACCACATTCTCTGGAACTGCGCAAATGATCCGTCTCCTGCGGAGTTGATACAGCTCCCTTCTTCCAAGCGCTGGGAGGCCGTGCTGGTCAGATCGGACCCTAAGATTCAAGTACGGGCAATCTAGCGGGCCAATGAGGTCGCCGCCAGCCATGGGCTAGCGGCCATCTAGCATGTGTCTCCTGCAACCTGCTCTCGACGCAATAAATGTTTTACAATCCAAACCAATCGGATCCCTCTTAAGGGGGTCTTTGTGCAGCGTATACTTAAGTTCATTAAGAATTTGGCGGTGAACAGTGCCGAAAGAGACTTCCATGTTAATGGGTTGTGTTGCGAAATAAACGGCATCTGAGGAAAGAAAACAAAACATTCTCATGCTGGCCATTAGCAAAATAAGTTTGATCCAAATAATAACGATTTGATGGACTGTTAACGTAAGCGTTAAATGCAAAATGAGCGTTGAGACAGGAGACGAAGAAGGAAGGAGAAGCACTGTATTCAAAGGTGCACCAGCTACCTCAACTTTCCATTTTACTGCAGTTTTTAACGCAAGCGTACGCCATGAGTTTGCTAATTATAACTGGTTAAAATCTGTTAAACAGTTATAATAGAATCGTAAGCGGAATAGCACGCTTCAGCTGTTCAGCAACGTTTTTACGACAGCCAACGTCGCGCTTATTGTGCAGCTTGCCGAATACAAAGAAGCAATCCGTATGGTGCCTACTGGTCTATTTAAACAAGCATATATATCAAATTCATACGGAACCTTGTATAGTGCTTTTCTCTTCTCTCCAACAAAGACTGCTATCAGTCAGCAAAGCTGCCTGTTACTACCTTTAGTCCTTCCGAATACTCATGTTCATCATGCAACATGCGGCAATTTTCGTGGTGCGCAACATGGTTTTTAAACACTTCTAGGCCGCTTGGAGCGCCAGCGAAACAGTTGCCGAAAAGTAAGGTGCGGCTCTCGCCGTACTTCCTGAGAGCCAAAGGCCTTACGCTGGTTCACTCCCACCTTCCTCCCTTCCGTTACGGTGGAGTTGTACCTCCGGACCAGGACTGAACGGGGTGGGCCCTGGAGGCCGCCAAGAAGCATGGACTTAAACCCACCTCGCGCCGTCGAATGGGCCTACGCGCCTTTCTAAACCTTATCCCTCACCCCCACCCTCTTTGTCATATGAAGAACAAAAGTTTATTCCTCCTCCTCCTCTCCTTACAGCGCGGTTCAGGTGTCCGCCGAGATGTGAGACAATTACTGCGCCATTTCCTTTCCTCAAAAACCAAAAAAACCAATTGCTGCCCCTTGTCAGCGTCCAGAGAATTCCTCTAAAATGTCTCGTTCTCAAGAAACCTCGCCTCGCACGCGTTTAATCGTTCAATGCGCGAGATATTTACTGGCTATTTGCTCGAATGTGAGAATTAATGCTTCCGTCGACCAAGTGCCACTGTTTCCTCCTCACTGCAGCGTGGCTGGGATCTCTTTCGCTGGCCTCTTCTCTCTTCGTGTCTCCCGTGGTGGTGGCCTGGTGCCGGCGGAAAAGCACGCGCCTCACGGCCGTGCTGGGCGGCCTGGTTGCTGCTCTGGGCTGCCTCTTCTCGTCGTTCGCCTCGCAGCTGCACCAGGGCCTGTTCAGCCAGGGCCTTGTTCTGGGCCTGGGCCTGGGCATGGCTCGGGACGCTGGAGGACTGGTGCTGGGACAGTACTTCAAGCGGAGACGCCACTGCGCCGAGGTGGTCGCCTGCGCGGGCTCTGGGCTGGGCACTGCAGCCATGGCGGCCTTCCTGCATTCAACGCTTGGGTGAGCTGCTGCTGTTTTGACACACTGGAATTAACACGTCTTCATTTCATTTTATTTATTTCATCCTTAAAGGCCCGAAGGCATTACATAAGGAGGGGCTTACAAATGGTTTTGTGTATATGCACTCATGATGAAAACATAGGCACAATGAACTTTACACTGGAACTATAAACACTAAAAAAAAACACTAAATAAAGGAGGACCAAGCGGTTACAAAAAGGGTAAGCAAAAAAAAAGCACAACAGGCGCCTAACTCTAATAAATAAGAAATTTATTATCGGAAATGACTTCATGATCTTATTCACTTTCAAATTATTCATTTGTCTTCGAATCTTCGGCAACGCTGGTATTATTTACCGCAGAAGCCGTTTTTATACAGCGAAATCCATGCCTTTAAAAAATAGGGTTTCAAAGTATTTAAGCCGAGTAGACGCGCGGAAGCATGTGTTTAGCCTGATTGGCTCATTTTGTCGCTTTTCCGGGCAGTCTCGGCGCGCCTAGCGACGATATTAGTTCGATAATAGTATTAGCTGACGACCAAGATGTTCAATGCACAGCGCGAGAGTGTGTTGCAGTTTAACGCGAGGCGTGATCGGCCGCGGCGATATCATAGTGTTCTCGTGCAGTGGCCAGCTAAGCTGGTGTGTTCGCACCGCCACGAGTTCGAGACCCTGTCGTGGTAATATTTAATTATTTCATTTATTTATTTATAGTTTGGCCAAGGTCACCTTCAAGCTCAAGCTTCGCACAAACGCGGTTAGCCGGCTAGACCTCGTGAAGCAGTGCTTTAGCACCAAAATAAGCGGCGGGCTCCCCTGCAACACCTAGTTGACGGCTAGATATACACGTAAAAAAATCTCCGTTATTAAAGGTTGTTGAAAGTCAGTGTCATATGTGCTTACTCTGTATCTTCATTGATGCCATTCGGACCGGGCTAATTGGAGAGACATGCAAGAGGCATTTGCCCTGCAGTGGGCGTAGTCAGGCTGATGATGACGATGATGATGATGATTATGATGATGCCATTTGAAGCTGTTTTGCAATCCATATCCGCTTTCCAGTCCTACCGTCTCATTCACTCCATCTCAACCCGCTCCGTTCCTGGGCCAATCCCGGCTGAAGGCGACACCAGCAGCGGCCGGGAAAGTGTCACATCAGTCGCCGCCTCCTAACATCCCCGTGTCCGTGGGCACGTCCGGTCGTTGTTTGGGCTGCAGAGCGTGACGAAGGGTGCAGCACCAGTGGAAGCCGCGCCTTGTTAACGCTGCGTCCGTGCTACGTGCAACTGAAAAAAAAAAGGAAGCTGCCGCGATTACAGAAATTCCCTCTGCTGCGGCCTCCGTATCAGATCCATTTCAGCGGCACGTTCTTGGCTTGGGCGTCGGCCGGACGTCGCGGACTCGCTAATGGAATCGTCGCTTCCCGCGCGCTTTAAAAATGACCGGCCCGTTTGGTTTCCGAGCGGGAGAACCCCTTATCTAGTCCTCGTGTTGAATCCTCTTGGGCTTCGCGTACAGCTTTGTTGAAATGAAAAGGCAGGACGGGGCCTAAACTGCGTTCGGATGGGGACT
Organism: Amblyomma americanum; assembly: GCA_030143305.2. Lineage (NCBI taxonomy): Eukaryota > Metazoa > Arthropoda > Arachnida > Ixodida > Ixodidae > Amblyomma > Amblyomma americanum. The sequence goes on from JARKHS020026745.1 coordinate 40,381, forward strand.
GTGAAAGGAGTCCAAGGGAGCGGTGGCACACAGCAGCGAAAAAAAGGATTTTTCTCATTTTTCTTAGGTGTCTGTTTTTTTTTTTTTGAAGGCGGAGGTTGCTGAAAGAGCACAACTATGGCAGCCATTAAACGTACCTCACAGAGCTCGTTAGGCGCGTTCGCCCCACATTGTCAGGAAGCATCTTCATTTGGCCAAAAAGTTCTTCCTGCACACGTGCGTATACGATTAGAAGGTTACCGCTAAGCGCATCACTATTTGGGTCACACGTGGCACAAAAGTTTTTTTCCTTTTTGTATTTCTTCCTTTGTTTCATTCTTTTTTTTCCAAGCGACTATGCCATCTGACCTTTTGTGAGCAGGAAAGCTCTGCGCTGCTGGGTATGGTTGTCCCTCCTGCTTAACAACGCGCTTCCAGTGGTGATTCATGCACCGATTTCTTTAATTTCAATTCAGTACTGGTGCTTTTATGGGAATAACGTACACTGATCTCGCGTGAATGATTCGTTTAGCCTCAACAGTGAGAGGCTGGCCGCTCAAAATTAACACCGCTGGATTACCTTTCGCTTTACTTTTCCACCTTTCATCATACTTACCCCCCCCCCCCCTCCCAATCGAAGTCTGCCCACATTACTAACACTTCTGATTCTATATTTTTTGACAGTGAGATGTGTACTGCGGCGGCCGCGTTTCGATGGAGGCGAAACGGAAAAGGCGCCCGTGTGCTGTGCGTTATCAGTGCACGTTAAAGATCCCCAGGTGGTCGAAATTATTCCGGAGTCCTCGACTATGACACCTCTTCCTCTCTTTCTTCTTTTACTCCCACCTTCCTCCCTCCCCTCATGGCGTGGTTGAAGTGTCCACCAAGAAGTGAGACAGTTACTGGCCATTTCTTTTCCGTCGCCTCCATGGAAACCCAGCCGTTTGTGGAAGGGTTATACTAAGTGATTACTAGGAAAAGCGTGGTAGAAATCTTACAGTGGTGGATAACTGGACCATACTGTTAAGTAACGGATTAATGGAGGTTGAAATGGCACGTAGCACACAAAAAATGCCACGTTTAAGTCTGCTTCGCTTTCGCTTCGCGACATACGCGGCATGCAGCAAAAGGGTGGTCGATTTTTGTCTGCTAACTCCTTTGCTGGTCTGGGAAAGTAATAAAGAAACAACATAGCCTCATATAATACAGGTGAATCTATTAGCAGTAGGTCGAAATGTATTTCTGTGCCTGTTGCACCCAACTTTTCGCGTGCTTCGGAGGTCGTGGGTTCGGGTCCCAGCGGTGGTGTGTAGTTGTTTTTTCTTCTGCTTTCGTATTAATTATCTTTAAGCGATAATATAGTTACAGCATTAATTCAGCATTTATACACACCACAGTTAAAGAAAAATAGAAACATTTCTTTGTGCTCCTTGGTTAATAATAATAATAATTGGTTTTTGGAGAAAGGAAATTGGCGCAGTATCTGTCTCGCATATTGGCGGACACCTGAACCGCGCCGTAAGGGAAGAGATAAGGGGGGAGTGAACGAAGAATGAGGTGCCGTAGTGCAGGGCTCCGGAATAATTTCGACCACCTGGGGATCTTTAGCGTGCACTGACATCGCACAGCACACGGGCGCCTTAGCGTTTCGCCTCCATAAAAACGCAGCCGCCGCGGTCGGGTTCGAATCCGGGAACTCCGGATCAGTAGCCGAGCGCCCTAACCACTGAGCCACCGCGGCGGGTTGCTCCTTGGTTCGTATACACTCTTCTATCACGAGTGGTGAATGTTGAACAACAGCAACGGTTACCATCTGCCTTGACCGTCCATCGCTCTCTATGATCATTATCGCAGCGCTGCTGCTCGTGTGTTAGACCACAGACCATGCTGATATTCGAGATTTTTCTTTTTTTGTTTGCTACTGAGCGCACGAATTCACATAAACAGGTAGAACCACCTTGGCTTACAACCTGTTTCCTTGTTCTCTCCCGCGTGCCTGGGCATCGCAGTTCTCTAGGCTGGCGCCACGGCCTCCAGGCAGCCACGGGCCTCGTGTCCCTCAACTTCCTGCTGGGCGCCTTCTACCGGTCGGCGTCGCTGTACCACCCGCAGCGGCGCGCCATCGTGCACCTGAAGAACCAGCGGCGCAAGATCAAGGAGAAACAGCCTCGCACCGAGAAGCCGCCTTTCTTCGACTTCGCCGCACTCCGCACCCGTACGCTCAGGGTGGTCATGGTTGCTGCAGCCCTGGCCGCAGCGGGACTGTACACGCCATTCTTCTGCCTCGTACGTTGTGTTCAGTCTGTGAGAACGAGATATACATTAGCTGAGCGGATGGCGGTATGCGCTGCGTCCTCCTTCACTCAGGACGATTACTCTCCGCCTGCCTTCCATATATTCCCCAGTGACCTGACGCTACGTACCCCAGTTTTAGAGCGTATCATCTGTTGTTGTTGGTTTTCATGAATTACATGGCCCAAGGGTATCTGCGGCCAAAGAGCGCCATGGCACAAGGTTTCTTTCTTATACTCGAGGTAGGGTCAAAGACCCATTTCCCAAGCATTTCACCCTAAAGAAGTCGAGCACCAGGCAGGGGAAAGCTTGTACCCATTGTGTCACCGGTGGGTACCCGGCGGCACTGGGGATCGAACCTCGCACCTCTCGCATGCGAGGCGGATGTTCAAACGAGTTGGCCACCGCAGCGATATTCGCGTATCTTCTGGACTGCCCAGATGCTGGAAGGAAACGTTCATAGCGGCGGTGGTTTCCTGCCGACTTTTGTAAAGATTTGATACAAACCAGATTATGTATGTAATTATATCCCTGCATGCTATCCTGCTGCCGTGAATTCGTGGCTAATCGCAGAAAGAACAAGGTTATGCGGGACACCAGGCCGATCCCTGTCTGGATGATTCCCAGCATTGACACTGCCTGGCCAGACAATGCAGCGTTCGATTAAGTCTTCATGCATGTCTTCTGTTCGTTGTTTATCTAGACAAGGCCTTAACAAAGCTTTCGAGGATACAATTGGCGATAGTGTATTCCTATCTTTGGGCATCGTCTCCGGAGTCTGGGTCCTACATTCCTCGATAGTATACGCCATTTCCGTACATTTTGCTGCTCCGCCCATGACCCCCCCCCCCCCCCCCCTTCTTTACCCGTTGCTGTTGGTAAAAAAGAAGAGCGCTACGCAATAGTAGGATACACAGACGAAATAAGTTAAGTGCCCGTCCTTTTCGTCGCTGTATGTTTTGCGTCTTTCGTCATGTGCCAGGCCTCTCTACCTAGATTAAATACCCCAGTTGTCCCGACAGCTTGCTTTGCTGAAGTTTCTTGCCCATGTCTCAACTTCCCCGTTGTCCAGGTTCCCCTGAGTGCGGCTGAGGGCGTCCAGGGCGCCTGGGTGCTGCAGGCCCTGCTGGGCGTGGCGTCGGCCGGGGGCGCCGGCGTGGCCGGCCTGCTGCTGGTGCGGCGGCGCTCGGCGCAGTGCGTGCTCAGCCGGCGCTGCCTGTGCCAGCTGTCGCTGCTGGGCGCCGGCCTGGCCATGACGGCGCTCGGCGCCCTGAGCGGGTTCGCCGGCTACGCTCTCTTCGCCGCCGTGTACGGGGCCAGCGCCGGAGGGGTCGCCTATGCGCTGCGCATGCTCGTCTTCGAGCGGCTGCGGGCCAGGCACTTCGGCCGCGCCTGGGGCTTCGTCCAGTGGGTGCAGTGCCTGCCAGTCCTGGTCGGAGTGCCCGTCACAGGTACCGGTGATTTCTTGAAGCTGTAAAGCAGGGCTGGTTGATATTGCAACACGGTTGCATGCATTGAATATCTTTGAAGCAGAACAAGAGGAAGCTAGTAGCCTATGTATGTATAGTCTTCTGTCTATAGTCTTCTGTGCAGTTAACACTGAAGCTTTGAGATGATTGACAGACCCAAACACAACAACCAGCGCGAAAAAAGAACAACAAAACAGGTGGCACATGCATCCACAGCACAGGCACATTTATATACTTCCTGTGTCCTCGTTTTTTTTTTTTCGCGCGAGTTGAGAGACTTTCACGCTGTGCAGGTTACATCAGCAAATCGCGGGAGGACCCCAAGGCTGGCTTTTATTTCTCGGCGGCATGCACATTCGCCGGAGCCACCAGCCTCTTCTTCCTGCCGGAGGCCAGGGTCGAGTCGCTGCTCTGCCACCATGTCCCGCAACAGCAGCAGCACCACCGGCAGAACAGCAACCACTCGCAGGACACCACGTGCGGCGACCACCAGTGCACGCGGCAGACTCGGCACCCGAGCGCCGGCGACAGCCCCAACAAGGGCTCCTTCGAACAACCTAGTCCCGCGGACGGCGAAGTGGTAGTAGTCCACACGCCCTGTACCTGTCGCAGGTCTATGCTGTGTTATCAGCGGACCATGTCCTGGGCCACGTCGGTGGACTATCTCGACCAGCCTGGACTGGGGACGCTGACGCTGGACGCAGAGTGCGTCGACGAGGAACTGGGTGAGGCAGTGCCGCGGCCTCAGATGTCGGAGTGTGCCGCGGAGAGGCTTGTTGGGGAGGTCGGTGCGTGTGCCATGTGCGGTGCCGTGGCGGCTGGACCGCTGTGCGAGTGCGCGCCTTCCAGAGACCGGACAGTCGTGTCGCCCAAGAAGATGCACGCTGCACGGTGCATCCACGAGCCGCTGCTATTCCGCTCGACGATGGCGCCCATCGAGGAAGTGACGAGCACTGTGTGAAACATTTCAACTTTACTTCGTGGTGCGACCTAACAGACACCACACTTGTAGAGGCGACGCTTCCTCTAAACTTGTTCTCAGACATCGGTGGAATGTGCTCACACATTTGGAGTACACTTTTCGATGTCTCATTCCTGGGACCGGAAGAGCCGCTTGCGGTGTCACTGGTGGCTTCATTCAAAGTCTTTGAGCTCAGTCCGAGGCCTTTTGCTACTACGCGCACCACATGTTTGTATACTGCAGACTCGTTTGTACTGCGTAAAGGGACGTGAGGAGTACTGATCGGATGACATTCAGCCTGTCGCCGAGTTGTGTTGCCATTGTTGTGTAGAACACATTGTCCTCCAGTTTAGGCTTACAACCAGAACAATGCGGATAAACAAAGAAGGCTGGCTCGTGTTCTCCCGCCTAGAACATGCAAGAGTGTTCTCCGGGCGAAGGATGCCAGAACGGTTTCAGTCTGAAGCAGCCAGTTTCTAAAGAACTCAAGTTTATGCTAAACGTCCCGGACGCGATTAAACAAGCGCTGCTCAGTATACTGTGTGCTGGCTTTACTTAACGTATGGCTTATTGGATCGCACATTTCACCTGCTACATCCCAGGACTGCTCCCGAAATGCTCCAAGATGTGCTAGTACTGGAAGTTCTGTCTTTCTTCAAATCATCGTTTCAAGGTTGTTTCAAGAAAATGGGTTAATTTTATCAAGTGAGGCTAAGCAGTTGCCTCAGCCAGCAGCACCCATGTATTAACTGTGCGACAAGAACTCCATATGGTGGCTGGTTCTCACGTTGCTTACCAAGGAACACGACAGCGATCTTTGATATGTTTTGTTCACGCTGCCGGTTGTGGTGCAGTAATTTTTTTTTCCCAAGGAGTGATGGAATCGCCTTCACTTTGGCGAGGAAGTGACTAAGAGTATAATTTATTGTAAATTATATCCCTCAGATAGGGTCGTCTTGGGAGGGTTCGCCAGGACCGCTTCTTAAGAGGGCACTTGTAGTACCAGGTAAGGGATATATGTGGAAGGTTAATACCAGCAGAACCTAACTTGTGATAGGCCACCATGTACCGGAAGCGGCGACATCACGCAAGATTTCATATAGTAACCACCGAGCTTATGAAAGCGTTAATTAAGGCATGTTTTGAATGGTGTATAAAGAAATAATTAAAGGTCCACGGTAGAGAGAGGTTGGTCAGATGGTTCTTTATAATCACAAAGTGAAAAAGGGAAGAGAAAGCCTCAGGGTGCTTGCCAACGTTTCGACAAATGGACTTGTCTTCGTCTGGGGAAAGCATTCATCATCGGCGGTGTTTAAACAGGGTCATCCCCCCGAGGCGGAAGGCCCGGTGAGGGGGAGGAGGGTGTGAAGTGGGAATGGCGTTAGGATGCGCAGGGTTGCTAAAGTTGATTAACCGGTTGACCTGAAAAACTGTGAAAAATAAAAAAAAAACAGCTCAGCGGAATATACTAAAAAAAGAGCTCAGAAGCAATTGAATGTTGAGATTTAAAAAAAAGAAACGAAGCTACATTCACAATCAATCCAAGAACGAAGCGGCAATTCATTATTCATCCACGCTGGTTTTGACAGCATGCCACTTAAGCTACGAAATATAGAGTAGTGCAAAATGACGCTTTCGAGATAAGTGCGCTATTACATTTCTGTGAAACAAATGCGGTGGTGTAACGAGGTTATTTTACTTGCTTTGGGGGAATGCAAGACTAGAGGAAGATGAGGTTCAGCAAGGAGTGCCGAGGAAGGGGTGTTCCTAATTCCGGATGCGTTCAGACCATGTAAACCTCACCTGGCTTTTTCCTTGATGCTGTGGCACCTCCGGCAAATTATTAGTAGCCTCTTTGTATACGTTAGAACATACTTTAATTCGAAACATTGTGCAGACGACCGGCTCACACAACCCGTGTCTGCGGGAAATGGGAGTTGTGTGGCGTGTATAAAGTTTTACGAAACCCTCCTCTTCTCAACCATTTGTCCGCTGCCAAATCCACCTTAATGTAACTTTTCCTTTTCAGACTAGGCACACTGTAACAATCATTTCCTGCCAGTGTCTTAAAATAGGGAAACAGAAAACATTTTTATTCAACAAGTAGCAGCTGGTGACGCAAGAAAACAGGAATTCGAAAGAGGCACTACGTTTATTGGAACGGCTACATTAATATTGTTGTGAAATTTAAGAGCATCTGTTGTTCTGATTTTTGTATTGTTACCCGAATGCGCATGTTTTATGGGTTTTGCATGCCTCAGAAGTCCAAATTTCCTTCAAGAATACCGCTTTGGCAGAGTCTTGAGCGCGTCGAGATGCATGAGATTGTATGTGCGGCCATCAACTGCTGAGTGCGAAAGTCACAGAAACAGACCGACAGTGCCAAGAGCAACGCCGTTAAGCCTTGCGTCTTGTCACTGTGTTAGATTTATATACCATGTTCGGTTTGTGTGTTTATTTCTCAGCTGCTTGTGTTTCACGCATGCAGAACACTGCCGAGACATTTCCTGTCTATCATCATGAGGAGAAGTCGACTCGGGAAGGGGGTATTTATTTTTGCCTGACAATATTAGAGCGCTGGTATGCTGAGACATGTGTACAGTATTTCGTCATTCGTGTCTAATCCGTGGCCGCTTGGCCCACAGAGGCTTTGTACTTGTCGTTGTGTGATGACTATCTGAGCTGTCACGCCCACCACCAAGTTTTGTCAATAAAGACGATCAGAACTGTGCTGGTCGAATTTCGTCAACTCAAATTACAGAACGAAGAACATGCTGACGGAATTGTTCCAATCTGAGTGGGGTTCGAATGTGGTGCAGGACAGGTTTATTCGGAAATTTATGGCCAGGGGTTTTGTCACGCAGTGGCCGTAACTGGGCTGATGAGTGTTAAGAAGTGTGGTAGATGACTGGCGGGCTCCCTGTGCTGTGGCAGCTGTAAGCTGCCCCCAAAGTGTTTTACAAACGCAGGCACACTAAAACTATTTTTGGGACAGACGCAACTCTGCTGTCCTCTAAATGAGTTTCAACAGCGGAGCATAGCTCACCGTAGACTGTCGGGCTTGGATTTTGCATCCCCCCCCCCCCCCCTTTGATAGCATCCAAAACATTTCGTCTGGTTAACCTCCCTGCCTTTCCTCCTCCTTTTCGTCCTCACGAGAAATGCCTTGCAGGGAAAAGTAATTAAGTATTAAGCTCCATATTCGTTTGGTTCTCTTTTCGAGGTTTCAGTTTGCGCTATCCTGAATAGGCCTACATCATGTACAGGGTCGTCCACTCTTACGGTGAACAAGCGAGCGCGTGGCCGCACTATTCGAAGCGCCAGTGCGCCCGTCATGGCCACACATCGAAGCGAAGTGGCAGGAGACCCGAAGCACCACCTCCATGTCACTCTGAGACTGCGCCACACTACTACGATGCGCGACCGTATAGGACGCACTGCCCCTTTGAAGAGCTCGGCCTCACGCTCGCATGTTAACCTTAAGAGCGTACGACTGTACATGCGCGGCCAAAACAGTACGGAGCAGGTTTTGGTGTTTGCATTTTTCTCATGCGTTCCATACTGGAAATTCAAGGGTTACATGCGACGACACCAGCGGTACTTGCTAGAGTGTGCATTAAATACCCCCTAATTAAACGCGTGAGGTGAGTTTCACTGCCGAAAAATGATCAGTTTAGCCGTCACCGCTAGTGTACATTAAATACACTGGTTTCGCGGGGGCTTTGCATAATAATTGCGTGTCCGACTATAGAGTGAAACTACAAAAGAAGAAAATCTCATCTCATCTATACTTGATAAGTAACCGAAGCCTGCAGGCTGATAAAATGTTTCCTTGCAAAATGCATCAATTTCTGCGTGCTAAGGTTTAAGGAGGATGCATTCCTGCAAGCTTTTCTTCGAAAAAAAATGGTACGGTTTTAACGTAGTTGAACCGAGCAGACATGCGAAAGCATGTGTTTAGCCTGGTTGGCGCATGGTTTTGCGTTGCGGCGTCGTCGGCATTAGTTGATGAAGACGACAATGTGCAATGGACAGCGCGAGAGTGTGCTGCAGTTTAACGCGAGATTATGTGCCATGGCATATGAGGCAACAACAACAACATGAGGCGTGATCGGCTGCGGCGACAGTATATAGTGCTCTCGCGCAGTGGCCAGCGAAGCTGCTCTGTTCGCGCCGCTACCGGTTTGAATCCCACTCGCGGCAATAATTATTTTATTTATTTATTTATGGATTGCCCAAGGTCACCCTCAAGGTCAAGCTTCACACAAACTCGGTTAACCGGTTTGACCTCGTGATGTTGTGCTTTCGCGCTGAAATGTTAAATTTGCTATCTCCCACGCGCTGCATCGGTGCAGGGTAACTTCACCAACGTTTTGTACCAGTAGGCGTTCGTAGCAGTAGACTCTCCTTTGTGACCAAACGCATGGTCTAGTTTTACACAAACGCCTGCGAAGCACACACACATTATTGATCGAAGCACTGTGGCTTAGAAATGTCATTGAGTCTTTATTCGAAAAAAAATGGTGGGCCCTCATGCAAGTGAAACAGCATCACACAAAGACAACAACAAAACTCACAGAGAAGTTGAAAAAGCAGACGTGAGCGAAGAAAACACACAGAACACGTCACATTTCAGTTCATTCGTCTTTTGTACCCCCTTTATGCCCAGGTAGGAGCGGTGGCCATCTTTTTGCCGAGCGGCTGCACTACGGATTGACGCCTGTCGCTGTTTACAGCCGTGCCCTATGCTGACTTTGTCTCAAATAAAAAAGTGACAGGTGCGTCACTGAATTGTTTCCAATACACCAACCTCCGGGGCTCTGCTTACAACTATCATATATTTATTCCTCGGCAGAAAATGGTTACGCTTAGAAAATGAAATTTCGAGCTATAGAACCTAGAGGTACAATGAGCCTTGAAAAAACATGGCTGAATATGAAGTGTCTGGTTGTAGACACAATCGTTAAAATATATTTATTGTTGCTCTTAAAAAAGTTACCACGCGACCATCACAGTTGCTGTTAGTTTCAGTGAGCGCTACTCTAGTAGGATACAACTCAACACCTATTGGCAACAATGCTCCATGGCGCAGCGGTCAGGTATTGTTCCGCTAGCCAACCTAAGCAGTAAACAAAAGCATAATTTAAGTGTCTCGCTCTAATAAACATGTCAGATGCGTCAATGTATTTGTGTATAAAATTTTTTGTCTTTTAACGTTATAATGTTATAATTCCGGCTTATAATTTCGTCCTGTGCAGATGTCGGACGTCGTGAAATCAAACAACGTCCTTTATGCAGCTTGCGCCGCAAAGAAATGAATTTTTGAAAAGAACTGCTGAGCACGTCATAACTACCGAAGATGTGTGTTTGGTATCATGCAGCCGGAATCTGCTTATACATCAATCGGGCATAACCAGGTTCAGGGCAGCGACAATAATACTGTGACTGAGCGGGGGAATAAATACAGCGCAAAGAATTAAGCATACACACGGGACGAGAGTGACACGGACACGCGCTGACTAGTCGCCTCAAGTTCATATTTCTTTTCGTTGCATTCCACCATTTAAGCTGCGCCGCTGAACCCAATAGCCAGCTTTAATACAGTTCAACTGTGTCGACGAATTTATTTAGAGGTGCCAGATGCATAAAATTGGAGGGGACACTTAGTCACCGCCTTAAGTGTATGACGCGATAGCGTTAATTGCTCAATGCCAGTATATGTGGAATTGGTCAATCTCTACTTCGCATTCTTATATCCCCGGGAGTCCTCATACCACTCCTGGCGCAGTAGTGCAGCGGTTAAGCGATGCGCCACTGCCCTGCGATGACAGGTGCTGCCACTGGTGGGGCTGTGCGACCCATGTTGGTACTCCCGAGCGACCTCTTGCGACCAGTCATTAACTGCCACCTGCCGCGGTGGTCAGTTTTTCTCACAATTAGGTGAGCAGGTTGTGATGACGCCACAAGGTCACGTGGCCTAGGTGACCCGCCTAGGTTGCTTCTCCGGGGGTTTTTTCGCTTACAACGCCCACGACGACGGATTTTTCGCAGAACGGGTACTTTAACGCTGTCGCGTTAAAATATATAGCGCCAGAAAACATTATTACGGGTTCAGAAGGAGTAGGGAGAGGGAAAATGTTACATGTAACAATAATTTAATAAATGTTCGTTCTTGTATACCAACACGCGTACGACGTCGAAATATATGTACAAATTTCATAAGATGTCCATGAATGTACCAATATACAAAAAGACATTCAGAACAGACCTCTACGCACGTGCTTCAGAGAGAAGCGTGCAAAGGCAATGCAGTTCACAACTGCCATCACGCATAAATTGGAGAGACCCCATTGTGTATGCTCCATTGTGTATGCACTGCAATACAAGAATACATGGAAAAAACGCAACTGCACTGGTCGTGATCGCTGAGGACACATCTAACGGCCACGCCCACTGAACCTTGAGCCGATCAGAAGGCGGATCACCGGAGTGCTAAGTTTCTCTGTTGGGTGCCTCTCTCTGATGAAACGAAGGAAACAGCTTGAGGACGGGATTGCAGAGAGAAACGAGGACACCGCGATGAAATTTCTTACGAAAGTAGATGATAGGGCTGTAAACAAACTTTTGTGATTGCTCGTTAGCACATCCTAGAGTGCGCTAAAGCTTATGAGGCCAGCTCTTGCAAAAAAAGTTTTGAAAACCACTCTATCAAGTACATCATCGCTATCTCTTTTTCTTGGGCTGTTTTCTTCACATTAAATGAGCTCAATCGCTATGAAAGCAGACCCCTCTCTAATTCTCCCGCATAAAACTTGAGAGCGAAACACAGCAACATGTCGGAATCACAAAAGTCCACAGCAGCAAAAAAAAAAAGACAGTAATGCTGGCACAGGTGTTGTTTATAAAAGGAAACTCTCGTACGTCTCACATATTTTCTACAAAGTACTGGTCACTTCTTCAATGGGTGCCATGGTTGAGCGGAACACCAGCGGTTCGTGAACGCATCGTGCCGCGTGCGTCCTTTTGGGCGACACCACGGTCCTGTCCCTGGGCAGCGCGCAGTTGCACAACGGTCCAGCCGCCGTCACCACACCGCACCCAGCGCACGTATTTACGTCTTCCGCGAGCCTTTCGTCCGCGATGATGCACTGCAGAAACTCCGGCCGCCGCACAATGTCAGCCAGCTCGTCATCGAAGCAGTCCGCGTCCGGAGCCGGCTGGTCCAGATAGTCCACCGACGTAGACCAAGACGTAGACCTCTGGTAGTACAGAAAAGACCTCCGGCAGACGCAGGGGGGCGTGTTGGTTGCTATGGCGTCAGCGTCCGCGGAATCCATGTGCTCGAAGCAGCCCTTGTTGGGGCCGTCGCCGACGCTGGAGGGACGGTGATGGTGAACTTGTCGGGGACATTGACAGTCACTGCACAAAGTTTCGTGAGAGTGGTTATGATTGTGGCAATGGTGAAGCTTGGGCTGATGAGCTGGGTGGCTGCATCGAAGTGGCTCTCTTTGAACGTCCGGCAGAAAGAAGAGGCTGGTAGCGCCGGCAAAAGTGCACGCCGCCGAGAAGTAGAAGCCCGCCTTCGGGTCCTGCCGCGACTTGTTGATGTAACCTGCATGAGTGAGCGCCTGTAAGTAGTCTTGGCTGTCCTTACGATAAAGCGAAGTAAATATCCTTTCTTTCAAGCCGTGATTCAGGACACAGGCGCCCTCGTGAGTTTTAACATCGAGCACTGTTACGGCATATATAATAAAGGCTGCGGTTAGATGGCGGCTATGGTAAAACACTCTCAAGCAACATCACTCTAGTCTATAGGTGCGGGCTGTGCGTAATTTCCAGCCGTCCTGCCGAGTTTCTTAGCAATTTTCTTTTATATTAGCGCTACCTTTTGTGAGCGCACGTCAGACACAGAGAGCGAGCACATAACTACATAGAGTTACAGTTAATACAGCCGTTTTGGAAACACAACGAAAATCTTAACACCCTCTAATTCCAGAGCCAAAGTACGTCCAAATTGGAACATTTGTATTGTTACCACATGTAGTGCGTGATTTAGCTAAAGCCCATAATATATCGTCGAAAGCAAGTAATGCCTGTTCCACCTGATTCACGTCTTTCACACTGCAGTGCATTGAGAGCCTACTTATTCTTAAGCAAGCTGGTATTAATACAGTCATTACCGCAGCTTACTTAAATTAGCTGTATAGCTTCCACAAACACACCTCCGTTTGTTCCAGTTTCATAACTCCTAGAGTGAACCAGCTATACAGGCGCTTTAATCGACTTTCGTGGCTCATTAGTTCGGCCACTCGTAATCGCCAGAGGGATTCCGGTTTTGCTTTGCTATCTGGCAACGCGTTGAATGAGACGTGAACCCCGTACCCGTGTGCACAGGTGCAAACGTGGTCCATAAGTGACCCATTAGCCTAAAACCATAACGTCGAAGCCTCCACCATAACTATGCTCCAGATGCTGTATTATAACATCGGCCATGCGGTAGCAGCAGCCCATCTCACCCTCGTACGAAGCAGCCCATGGCAGTCTATATAACGAAGCACGCAGCGCTTCCCTTCACCTGTGACGGGCACTCCGACCAGGACGGGCAGGCACTGCACCCACTGGACGAAGCCCCAGGCGCGGCCGAAGTGCCTGGCCCGCAGCCGCTCGAAGACGAGCATGCGCAGCGCGTACGCGACCCCTCCGGCGCTGGCCCCGTACACGGCGGCGAAGAGAGCGTAGCCGGCGAACCCGCTCAGGGCGCCGAGCGCCGTCATGGCCAGGCCGGCGCCCAGCAGCGACAGCTGGCACAGGCAGCGCCGGCTGAGCACGCACTGCGCCGAGCGCCGCCGCACCAGCAGCAGGCCGGCCACGCCGGCGCCCCCGGCCGAAGCCACGCCCAGCAGGGCCTGCAGCACCCAGGCGCCCTGGACGCCCTCGGCCGCACTCAGGGGAACCTGGAGGAAGTGTACAGACTTCGTACGTGAGAACAGCGCCCGGCAAGACACAAGGACACAAGAGGCAGGAAGGCACAGCCTCTGCGTTTTTGTTGCCATTGATTAAAAATAATAATAATAATTGGTTTTTTGGGGAAAGGAAATGGCGCAGTATCTGTCTCATATATCGCTGGACACCTTAACCGCGCCGTAAGGGAAGGGATAAAGGAGGGAGTGAAAGAAGAAAGGAAGAAAGAGGTGCTGTAGTGGAGGGCTCCGGAATAATTTCGAGCACATACACACTTCGGGGGATTGGCTAATAGACGGTATACTCAGTATACGATAATAGACAGAATTCTCAGTATACGCTTAAAAAGACTTCATCCGTATCGATCTGAGCTTAGACCAAGATTTTTTTTATCCCAGAGACATGTCCGCCCGCGGAACAACAAAAAAATCCCAGACGTTCAGTGAGATTCATGTGGCAGAGTATGCGTTAGCATAAGTGCTCCTCCATCAGAGCTTGCGAGCGGATAGCGTGATACAGTCCATCGATCATCGTGTGACACGCCGTACTTCTCCCCTCGCCCGATTTAATCCAGCAACCCCAGTGTGCTATTCCGTACTCCCTCGCCACTCCACCCATCCTTCGACTCAGATTGGTGACCGTGGTCTCCCTCTCGCTACCAGTAGCCTCCACCCTCTCTCCCTCTTCTACTCTCATATAGTGATAGCAGGCTTCCCCCTCTACACTTTCCTCTTCTCCAATGAGGCTTCACACTCCATCGCCGGACACTTTTTGCGATAATTAGCGTTCTAATGCTGACGCATTTAAATGTGCGGACGCGTGAATGCGGGCACGGGCAAACTGACAAATGTAGACTTATGGTGCATTCCATGTATTAGAAAGAACACTGCGAACTGTGGCGCCATCTGCTGCCAGGGCCAGAAACGTACGAGGCAGAAGAATGGCGTGTACAGTCCCGCTGCGGCCAGGGCTGCAGCAACCATGACCACCCTGAGCGTACGGGTGCGCAGAACGGAGAAGTCGAAGAAGGGTGGCTTCTCGGTGCGAGGCTGTTTCTCCTTGATCTTGCGCCGCTGGTTCTTCAGGTGCACGATCGCGCGCCGCTGCGGGTGGTACAGCGACGCCGACCGGTAGAAGGCGCCCAGCAGGAAGTTGAGGGACACCAACCCAGTCAAAGCCTGAAGACCAGGCCGCCAGCCCAAGGAACTGCACCACGCAGGCACACCCGAGTTAGGCATGGACAAGAGGTGTTCCATCTACCGCTAATACGGGACAACTGCTTTTTTCTTATATGATAGAGAAAGGTCTGAAAACAATAAGTATGGAGCTTAGAGTAGTGACCTGCACAGTCCGCCAGGGAGAGATCAGAGAGAAAGCTCAGATGGTTCCTTTTTCCCTGGTATTGTTCTGCTGCCACAGGCCATGTAGCATAATCTTAAACATGACTATTTGGTTCATACCCCGTAGCGCTCACTTGGTTCTAAATATTCGCTCCTCGCTAAAACACATTAGCACCTCTTTCAGTGGGTTATGTGCATCTGTGCAGATGGATTGACCAAAGTTGGTGTGTTTGCAAGAAGCACACGAACGTCGCTGTGAACGTGATTGTGAACACAAGAGATTGCGTCGTCAAGGCCCGCAGAGCGCACTAGCGAACGCAAGGCAGCCAAAGGTAGAAAAATGGGTGAACACCCATTTATCCGCGTGTCACCTACGAACACGGAAGTGAACAAAGTCGAGCTTCTTTAATATATTGGTTAATCAAAAGCGGAAGAAACGTTATAGATGCATCGCTGCTTTTTAGTTGCTTGCTGCCAAGTTAAAAGCTCGCACAAATTATCAAATTACGTCACGTTGAAATCGCGTAGTCCAGCTGTGGAAGTTTTCACCTGCCTGATTCCTGCAAAATGCAATATTTAATTTCTTTTTCTCGTGCACGCCACTGCAAAAGAAAAAGGAAGCTGAGCTAAAAACCCTCGCAAGGGGATGAAATGCTGCGAAGCAGAAAAATTAGCTTCAAGCTGACAGCAGTAACTTATTTACTGCTGTTGGCGATCAACAGCTAAAACAGATTAGCAAGTAACAACTTCATTAGAGAGTCCGCGCTGTTGCGAAGACAGCCACGTTCGCGACATGTGGCGTAAGTGAGGCTGATAAAGCACAACGTTTTTGTAATTGAGCTCACGTTCGCTTTATATTTACGCAACTCTCGACGATTCCATTAACAAGGCACACGGCAAACTACGATGCAACAACGCGCTTCGTCATGCTGTACACTCTTCGAGCAACGATTTCGCGACGTGCTTGCTAGACGGAAGCGTGTTGCAGGACAAAGTTAGGGTGAGTGAGTGCAAGGCTCCGCTAGTTATTGTTCGGAAGTTTATTTTCTGCAAGTAGGGCGGCTGCTCTCACGTGCATTGCACGTGGGTTTGCGAGAGCAAGTGCGGGCGAACAGCAGGATAAATAAAGCAGGGAAAAGAAAAGAAAGCAACAAGGGAATTATGACATGTGTGCGAGTGGTTAAGAAAAACGGGAGGAGTGTGTAAGCAAGAGAAGGGTGGTGCGGGGGAAGGACTCCCTTACAGACATCTTTAGACAATCTATAGACTGTCCATAGACAAAACTCTAGTTTAGACAGTCTACAGATCTCTAAAGATCTTTGTAAGAGGGATAGTTTCTGTGTGCATGGTTTATCGCATTGTGTTGCATTGCCTTTTTCTTTTTGCAAGTTATTTTGCAACCAACATTTTATTATTATTATTATTATTATTATTATTATTATTATTATTATTATTATTATTATTATTATTATTATTATTATTATTATTTATTTACTTTTTTCCTTCCTGCTGTAACCTGACCGTACACGTTTTTGATGTGTGTATATAATTTACCCCTGCCCTGCAAAATCCTCCACGATGAGGCTAGCCGTATATTGTAAATAAATAAAAATAAAAATATAGGCAATACGAACCCTATAAAGTGTAGAGAATCTATAGGTTCATGGCCATACACTTTTAGTAGACTTTTTGTCTGTAGACTGCGAATAGGACAAATGGTACCAACAAAATAGGGGAACAAGCACCTGAAAATCGTTTTGAGGACTTCTAGCCACCACTGAAGCTTCTTACCCTAGCACTGAATGAAGGAAGGCCGCCATGGCAGCCGTGCCCAGTCCTGTGCCCGCGCAAGACGCCACCTCGGCGCAGTGACGTCTCCGCTTGAAGTACTGTCCCAGCACCAGGTCCCCTGCGTCGCGCGCCATGCCCAATCCCAGGCCCAGCACCAGACCCTGGCTGAACAGGCCCTGGTGCAGCTGCGAGGCGAACGACGAGAAGAGACAGCCCAGTGCGGCGACCAGGCCCCCAACCAGGGCCGTGAGTCGCGCGCTCTTGCGACGACACCAGGCCGCAACCACGGGGGACACGAAGAGAGACGAGGCCAGCGAAAGAGATCCCAGCCACGCTGCATTAAGTAATTAAGGAGGACCGAATGACATAGAAGAAATTCACTACGTGAAGCGGCACACTGGGCTCCAAATTTCGAGCCAGTTAGCTTTAGTCCACACTGAACGGGTAGTATCTGAAATTTCTCTGATCAAGATTCACCACGTAGGGGCCACGCACGGCGCACATTACCTGGACGAAATAATCAAAGACTACCTTGAGGGCCCCTGTGTTTATCCATGATGGGAGCGAGTAGTAATTGACCACAAAACTGTTCTAAATTTTTCTTAAATGGTTAATTGGCAATTGACAGTGGCCTTTACTGTGGCCTTGAAGGAATCCTTCAGTGTTAACGCAGAGATGCTACCGGGCTACACGAGAAATTCTCGTGGACTCAACATGGCGTCCGCGCTTCGCTGCAACACATCTGAGAGAGCAGTGCACAGCTCACCACTGGATAACAATAATAACCACCCATGTGCTTTAAACCACACAATGCGTACGGGGCACCGTACAGCGCATACTGCATACAGGGATGCTTGAGTAGAAGTATAGACTATTCATGTTCTCCAGGTGAACTTGGAAGAATAGATGGATGAGGAAAAGGAGAATTATTCGCAGAAAAAGAAGCAGATAGCTTGGATGCAATACATCGGTTTGTGCTGGTAATCAATGAGAATGCATTTCTGCAGAAGTAGTGTCCAAAGCTTTGTGCATCTACTAATTTTTAAACTGAAATTTACAACGACTTGCTAATTGAGAGCTGGGTACACTACGATAAGATTTGGCAGCGCATTTCTCGCAGTGCTGTTCTGCTAACAAAGAAGTGCTTGAAAGAACATTGTAGATCAACGCAGACAACCTGGGGGCCACACAGACACAGGTAAATAGAAGGCAGTGCACGTGAGTTGCATACAAAGCAAGCATTTAGATGCACTTTAGAATAGCAAATTATTATACTGTGAAACAATTCTTCAAGCATAATGCTTCTAAACTGTCTAGGCCCATAGTTTCAGGGCAAAATGTTTGTCGTGCTGCTGCTGCCTTAATGGAGTTAAAAAGGCAGACGGGAAACAAATCAAAGCCCAAATTACGAGCTTGAATATCTTTACGGACTCGTGATTTGTGATTTTCTCTGCTATATCTCTGTGCTATCCTGTTGAGCGAAGATAACAAAGAACTCGCGGATCATTTGCTTGGGTAAAAAGAATTCACTTTTTTTTTTCAGCAGCGTCTTTCTACTTCAAGCGGAAAAACAGAAAGCAACTACAAAAGAAACGAGACCTTTGTCAAACCTTTGTCGTAGTTACAGTTCCTATAACACGCTGTATGTGGAACAAACTGCGTTTGGTTGACGACAACTATTCTCTTTTTTTTCTTTCAGCTTTAGTACAAAGCCCGACGACTGACAAAGGACGTTGAACCCTTTCCGCTCAAAAAGAGGGTTGACGCTCGATTGCGCTTGCGCGGGTCCAGAAGAGGCCACGTGGGCGCATATACAGCTGGAGACTAGAGCGAGCGGGGGTGTTGCGGATTGACGAAAGCATGTTTGAAAGCAAGCACTGCCCGGGTGAGGAAAAAAAGTCGAAGCAATAACAATTGCATGTGGTGATGCTTGAATGATATGAGAGATCGCTTACTTGTTTCACTGTACGTAAATTGGTTCTAGACTGTTTTAAAGGCATTTTAAAGGAAAAAGAAAGGCGGTTTCAATTTCTTGGACGCTTTCTTGTTGTTTCTGTACACTTCATTCACGGATAAATTCCCCCATAAGCACGCTCAGATAAAAGTAAACAGAACTGACAATTCAGATAGTTGAACATGTTGAAATGCGATGGTTTATGGTTTCTGGTGGTTTAACGTCCCAAAGCAACTGAGGCTATGAGAGAGAAGGGCCCCGGAAATTTCGACCACCTGCGGTTCTTTAACGTGCACCGACATCGCACAGTACATGGGCCTCTAGAATTTCGCCTCCATCGAAATTCAACCGCCGCGGTCGGAAAATGCGATGCCTTTAAACCATTGTTCAAATAAAAAAAAAAGTAAGTCTAACCAAAAGTTAGAATCTGTGGGCCGGTTTGTTATTCGTCGCGTTTTCAGACCAGCAGAATCGACGAAATAACGAGACGTCCAATTTCGCACTTGAATATTCCCTATTATCAGAACATGCGCTGTTAATCCTAAAAGTCCCGAAGTTATATTTAGTACGCGTCATTTCGCGTCGTTGAGCTGCATTTCGATACAATTAATTTTCAGATCAATTCCACTGCTCCTTTATCACTGGCATGTATCAGGCTACTGCCTGTGACGTCAATGTAGTCACAGGCGTGACGTCAACAGAAGCGTGACCTCAAGCCTCCAAATAATGCAGGTTGACGGCTCTTGTATCAAAGGCGGGGCTTACATAGGCCAATGAGGCAAAATAATAGAACAAGAAAAAAAAACGTACACTATGCCTACGCTGTCCTGTCGTTTGATTGAAACTCTTGCTTCTGTTATAAATTTTCTTGGCACTCTTCCGCTACCGCATTGTTTTTGGCGCACGTACGGCTCTGAGACTGGATAAAAATGTCCTGACTCTGCAGTCACTTGCGCCGCTATCAGACCGGACCCAGACAAAAGGCAACACAGCTAGATGCACGCGCTCTGAACGCGAACAAAGATAAGCAACAGATAAGATCTGAGAACGTTTAAAATTCCCTCAAGCAGAGAGCAGGAGGGGGGGGGGGGGGACCCACCGCACGCTATCGCCCACAATGCTGTACAGGCGACGTGCTTCTTCCAGTTGCTCACAGAGACGCATACCGAGCGAAGTTTTCCCCCAACGCCCCCGCCTTCCCGCAACACTGGGATTGTCAGCGCACGCTATATCCGGACGGAAGAAGCACAATCGGCGCTCGCCTCGCCTCCTGCGCCCTCATGAAAGACACGCCTGTGGCTTCAGCCCCGCATGCCGCGTCGTTTTCCGGCCTCACTTTTTGCTCGCCGCGCGCTTTTTCCTTGACAGATGCGCGCTTTGAAAACAGACCCGCAGTGTAAGAAGCGAGTCTCATACCTTTCCATGTTGAAGCACGCAGGTCCAAAGCGCACAAAGGCGTTCTCGCGTGCCCAGGCATTCTCGTTTTAGCTTCCAAGCAGCCATGCATCCAGAAGCGGGAGGGGGGGAGGGAGAAAAGAGTGGACGAAACAGAGAGCTCCGTAGCTTTTATTCAGTACCAACTAGGATATTATACAAACGGTTGTGTTCTTTCTTCGGCCGCTATATTCGGTAGCGGCGTAGCTTGCCAAAAAGAGTCTTCGTCAGGGTTATCTCGCTGACAGTGCTTTAGGCGTCGCGTTTCGTCTACATCTGACAAACTAAGGAACAGCTTTGTCAACTGCCCGTCCGTCGTGATGCCAGCGACAAGTTATAGCAGTTGCAGTTACCGCAAGCTTTCCCCACCGGGTAAATGTGCGAAGATCTCTAGATAAATTTCACTTAGCCTGCTGTTGCAGTCTGACTGACGCTTCTCGTGGGGTTCAGCGGTTTATTCAGTGCTTACTTATGTGCCGAGATATACGGTACTCAACTTGGTAACTTAAATTTTCGGCGGGTTTAAGGATAATTTCATAAACAGAGACGCGCTTGCTACTAAACGAACGCTTGCTATTCCCAGTTTAGCTTTCGTAATCGAATGCCAGCGGCCCATGAAGAGTAACGACGTGTCGCAATTGCTAGAGCTGCAAACTAAAAATATATAGCAGCGTCAGCGTAATATTTGTAAGAACAAGAAAGAAAATCGAGTGTCATTTCTTGATGTTCTACAGGCCCCTCATTTGTCAGATTTTGACTCGCACATTTCTTGGAACGGTGTCACGTTTACGGCGTATCAGAACAGAGAAGCTAACCCAAGAACAAAGCTCACGCCCCTGGACATACTATTCATAGGATTGGTCACAAGAATGCTGCCTGTATGTACGTAGAACCATTCTTTGCTTTCGCCGCTGTGGTATACCGCAACCACATCACAAAATTACAAAAAGTTAACTTTATCTTGCGTTTCTTTCATGTTACCAGAGGTCGTCGACTCTGTTCTTCATCTTAACGCCGACTTGCAAATGTATCCGGCGAAGCATCTACCTACAAACTCTGTATATTCACAGAAAAGAGAAAACATCTCAAGACGCTCCTTCATCTCACGTGTTTGTGTGATTCCCATCAGGTGCTTTTGTGTTTGTTTTTCGTCGTTGGAGGCACATTCAACACACACTCCGTTCCAAGAGCACTCGCTTATAGAGGGTTGTTTACCAAAGGGGAGGGGGGCTGCTCAACCTCCGGCCAACGTAACGCGGTTAGGCAAATGTTTTGACCGCGGAAATAACAAAGAGATGCGGCACACGCGCGTAATTTATGAAGCGTCCAGCGAGGCGACACTCGTTGCGTTCCCGCGGCACGGCACTTCTTGCTGGGCGGGCTCGCTTCGAGCAGGAATAACTGAAGAAAACAAAAGCAAAGTCTGGAGCCCCTAGCACACGCACACAAAACAAAAAAGGCTGAACTGGGCCCCGGCAGTAGAAAAGAGAAAAAGGCACTTCTTCATATACGAACCAAAAGGGTTAGCTATTTTCTCAGCGCGCTTTCAGCCGCGTTCCGGGCAATCGCCGCCGTCGACGTGTCAGTCGATTCCTTTAGTTGAGTCCAAAGTGGCGCGGCACTCGACAAGGGTGAGGGGGGGGGGGGGGGGGGGGTTGCGCCGTCCACAAGCTGGGGAGAACGTGACTGGTTTTTTGTCACTCG
Organism: Amblyomma americanum; assembly: GCA_030143305.2. Lineage (NCBI taxonomy): Eukaryota > Metazoa > Arthropoda > Arachnida > Ixodida > Ixodidae > Amblyomma > Amblyomma americanum. The sequence continues at coordinate 62,266 of JARKHS020026745.1, forward strand.
CCTTTGCTGCGGACCACACGGTCAGAGTTGCTTTTGTTTTTCGCTGTTGACGATTTCTGGCTACGAATGTGAGCAAGCAATAGCGATCGCAGTCATGCGAAAATTTGACTGTGATTTATTTTGCAACCTCGCACAACGCCGAAGCGGCAGAAAAATAAAACAAAAATTGGAGAGGATACTTAAGCTCAACTTTAAGTGTACGAAGAGATAGCGTATTGGGTTACGCTCTCCAGTCTGAGCAGTTTCACACCTTTGAACACATTTTTCATTTTCTTTTTCAAAATGTTCAATCAATTGTTTGATTAATTACACACCCTAAAATTTCTTAATTAGAATCATCAAGCATTGACTTTTCACTCTGAGGATTATGACACCCTGGACCCCATTTTTCCAGGTTCTAATTTTTTCATTTCTTTAATTAATTGATTAAAATGATATCATTAACTCCTCAGCGCCTACAGCACATCAATCAATTATCAATCTCTAGAACCACAAATTACCATAATACGATTTCTTTTACGCAGCCCCCGACTATTTCCGACACACGGTGCCGACTTCTGCTACGCAGACGGCTTCTCGACCGAACGAGCTGTATACGCTATCGCTAAAACAAGAGTTTTTCTTTAGGTAACATTTTTTTAACCTTGGAAGCTGTATGACGTAAGTTATCGGGGTTTTGAGGCGTCGTCGTAGGAGTCACTGACCTGAAATTGTTCGACGTCATTAAGTCACGTGACGGCCCTCTGATCGGTGGCCACGTAGTACATAGTGTAGCACATACCGGTGGCGGCGCTGCACTTCATCCACCATGGAGATACGCACGAATGCCGGGGAGATGAGTTCCGTATTTGGGTTGGCTATTGTTAGGAACGAAACGTGGATTCAGCTGTAAAAATACCACTCTTCTCGAGGCAAAACCTCGAAGAAATGCAGCGGAATTTACCATACCATACAAACACCGAACTTTAAACTTTCGTTACATGTATTGAACAAGTGAACATCTAACAACTGAAATAATTTACTCTGCACACAGAGAAGAACATCACGACACAGCTGAAGACTTTGAGGAAGAAAGTTTTCGACCCAACACTAGCCAAGCCAAGTACGAAACCTCGTCTTCCCGGCGTTCCAGCGGTGGATGAAGTGCTCTTCAAGAAACTCGCGTAGATGGTGGCTCCAGCTTCCTTTCTGGGTAATATTGAGAAGTTATATTACGTAGCAGAAGCGTTCGCGTCGCAACGTCATGTCACCACCTGCGGCGGAATGGCTACGTGGCTGAAACCAGCCGATCAGCGCGCTCACGGTCACTCTCACACAGCAAAAATCACCCAAATAAGAGTTATGCGGTGAGGTCACGATGTTATTTGATTCCTTCTTTGTCAGTGCCACAAGCGTTTTATGTGTCTCATCCCATTGTTGAACCTTCAAACTGTAGCCAATGAAACTACACTTGTATATACCTTATGCTCCTGTCCATTCCTGTGAAAATCCCAAAAAAGGAATCGACAGCATTCCGAAATAAATAAACATCCTATGTGAAGTAGAAACAGCTTACTGGTGAAAGTCACAACGCCACGCCGTCCGCCTGTTGCGCCATTGTAGACTACGTCCCATTCTGAAGACATTCGGGAATAAGGAAAACAAAAGGCTTGGCAAAGATGCCGCCTCTCTTGCGCGCTATTTATATCGGCCGTTTCGCACGTGATCGGTTAACGGCCGAGAAGCAGTCGTAACGTGGACAAGGCCATTAAGATATCTACCCGCAGTCCAAAGCAGCTGCTTAGTGCGGGCCTGTCTCTGTCTCTCCCTGTTCGGAGACAATTTATATCTGCATCTTGGCGTTTTATTTTGTTCATACACGGGCCCTGAAGGAGGTCTTTTGGACTCGAGTGGTAGTTTAAAGGTTGGAGTGAATAAAGATTCAAAGATTTAAACGTAATAGCGTAAGCGGATTAAGGCTCCCTCTGGCAGCCCATGATTAACACATGAATCTGTGGCAGGGTTCTTCATCAAAAACCTTTATTGTATTCGAAGGAGGAGTCGAGGTTGTTTACCTCAATGAAAAATCGCGTATTCTACTAAGCTGACACTTGAGATAGATAACGATTGAGTGCGACTGAGAAATATCGTGTCGCACTATACACAGTGAGTATTTCGTTTATCACGAGACGACTGGTCGGTCTTCATTTTCTTTGTTAAAAGGTTAAAAAATAAGCAGAAGTCAGGAATTATGAAAATGATTTAAGTTTTAAAATAATGAAGGCGGTGTAATTATACGTTACGCTCGACTACTGAGTCCACACTAGGGAGTTACTGTGCACGAATAACAATTATGCCAGTGACGGCAATGTAATTACCTAAGTAGGTGGTTATGTGTGAATTCGAATTATCTCTACTACAGAAATTCCACTACTACTACTACTACTCCTACTGCTACTTAACACTTCTAGCACTCAAGTCTCTGAACTACTATCTTCCAATGTGTTAAAGGGAATCGTGCAAAAGTGGAATGGGTTTAAGGAAATAATTATTTTCGGCTCATTGCTTATTATCATCCGCCAGAGTGCAGTCACGAGGCTACAAAGAAATCCATACAGATTCTTCAGAAATCTCGCTGGCGAAAAAATCTATTTCTTGGTCCGGGACTCGCACTCGGGACCACCGTCATCCGGGTCATTCGCTGTACCGACTAAGCCAACCAGGATAGGTATGCAGATGGCAGAGCGATGTGTTACTCGAAGCGGGGAACAATGTTAGTCCAATATCATGCTGGTTCAACAATGTTAGTCCAGCTTTAATTTTTAACCGTATAACTACGTTCTGGTGGTCGCTACTTAGTAACAACACATTTTGCAGCTAAGCTATACTGCTACTGCCAAGTACTGCTACGACTACGCTGCAGCTACTATAGGACATCCCAGTCGTCGCAGGCAAGGGAAGATCCAGATATCTCTGTAAAAAAGCTGTAAAGGAAAATGGAAAGCTAGCGCATGCTCAAGAACCTGTTGAAATGAACGCTCCGTATTTACCATCACAAAGAGAATACGAGCAAGTCGCGCACAGAGGCCAGGCTCTCGTCATTAATTATTCACGCTGTAAAGGGTAGGGAAGAAAAAGGAAGTTCACAGAACAAAAAATCTCGCAATTTGCATGCAAGGGTGCATAGCCGAGAGAGAGAGAGAGAGAAAGCGAGGACCACCCGGAAGCAACGAACGTGCGACAGAGGTAATTATGACATATTCTTTAGGACTTTTTTTTTTTCAGGAGCGCCCACGCATGGAGCTGCGCAGGCACCGGCCCACACACGCATCCGCCCCCGCAGACGGCACACACACCACTAGAGAAACGCTCGCAGTCCAACAGAAGGAAGATCCCCCGAAGCAGAACCAAAGCGCCAGACGTACCCGAGAATCCCAGGTATGTACAGCCGCAGAAGTGGATGCGGGAAAGGGGGCTTTGTAAAGCGCCAGTTTCGATCGGCAGCCGAAACCTTCGCGGACTCATGGGAGATTAAGGATGAAGAAAAAACGAGAATAAGAACATGGGAGAATTCCTTGCGCAAACATATAACACTCAGCGAAACCACCCACCTGCGTCGCTAGCAGACAGGCAGATAGGCAGGCACACGGTGAAGCTTAGGGAAAGGGGGGGGGGGGGGGAGGAGGGGGGCTTGCAGAACAAATAGAGAAGAATGCGCTCTCTGCTGGCAGTTTTGCCAAAGGTTGATTTACTCCAAGGAGCGATGCACGGTAAAGAAGCTCTTTTCCGCTAGGTGGCCGCTGCGCGAAGGCTTTGGCGCGCGAGGCTTGCATAGTACGTGCAGCCTGTTTGTACCGACTCCTTTGGAAGTCGTTGCCCCCTGCTGACGAAGCGCGGAAAAGCGATATCTGCCGTCGCTGCTGACGGCTGAAGCAAGGTAGCGGCTGCAACGTACTGCGCGCGCGCTGTTCTGTCTGCCGTGTCCAGTTGATGCTATTTCTTCATATTCTCTGTCTTTCTTTATGGTCGCACAGACAAGCCAGCGAGTACTATGCGAAGGACGTTTTGCACTGGAAATCTCTCGGCATCTCGTTGTGATAGAAGGAGCACGGCGTGAACTTGAGGCATCCAGTGCTGAATTTTGAGACATCATTCTTTTTTTTTTTTAAGCAATGACAGAGATCGACGAAGAACGTTTCAACCTGAGATCATCACCAACTACCAGACTCGTACTACTGCCAGCAGCCAGCACAATGACCTCGATACAGATCTCAACCATACCTGTCCTTGGGGAGGTGCGGCCACTTTCTCCAGGGATATTCTCTAACGTCACCTCCACATCTGTCCCCCCCCCCCCCCCCTAGCCGCCTTTTCCTTCCTATAGCGTTCAGTCTTTTATCATAAGTGATCACTAGTCAGGCATTCTGCGAAAAACGTGTTACGGTAAGTTCCATTTCCTCTTCTTGATTCCAGAGCAGGTATCACCAACTCGCATTTCCTCTCGAAAAGAATATTAACTATAATATAATGTATTCATCTAACGAACTGCTTGATATCATATCATCAACTCGCGTTTGCTCTCGAATAGAATATTAACTATAATACAATGTATTCATCTAACCAACTGCCTGACATAATATCATCAACTTGAGTTTGTTCCGTAATCTGCGCTGCATGCTCGTCTGTCTCATTTCAGTTTTTGTCGTTGCAAGATTTCGAGAATTCGCACCTGGCCACGGTGGCCGCATTTTAGTGGAGGCGAAATTTAGAAAAGTGCTGCGTACTGAGATTTTAATGCACGTCGAAGAAACTCAGGTGGTCGAAAATAAATGGGAGCCCGCCACTGTTGCCCTCCTTACAGCCACGTCCTCGGCTTCGTCACGCATATACATATTAAAGTGAAGTACCTGTTAAACGAACTTCACTTCAACAAAATTTTCAGTTCAACGAACTTTTACGAAATCTCCTGGCGAAATCCCATTCTATCCAATAAAATTGTGTTTAAGTCGGACGGCTTTCAGAATGCTGCATGCTGGAGCGGATTCAATAGGGGGGGGGGGGGGGGGGACGAAGGCGGGATATCGCCCATCCCCCTCCCCGAGCGAGAAACTTTACGCATGAAAACAATTATGAACTGATTTTTCCGACCAAAAAAGTTCAAGAAATACATGGTGTCAGCTTCATCGTTAACAGGAGCCCAAAAATCCGCTCCTGACTGCATGCGACTTTCAATTCAGGAAATATTTCAGAAAGTACTAACTTACTTCCCACGGATAGAATGTATCATTTCGGCAGGCAAGCCGTATGTTTGGGACGCGAAACTGGGACAGTTAGGAAAGTTCGCAGCGCCTTATTTTCGCTTGCACAACCTCGCGATTTCATAACTGTTTTATGACTACGCACCTGGCTTGTAGCTTGAAGGTGCCTCACTCTTATTGTGAGGAATAAGTCGATAAAAAACCTATTTTGAAGAAAATGCTATCAGAACTTCAAAAAAAAAAAGAGGCGCTAACCTGCCTGCAGAAAATTGAAAGCCTTTACCACCCAGCAGGAATATGTGCCATAAAAGGTTTGCAAAATAAAGAAACTCTACCTATTTAAAAAACTGGCAGTCATGAACGCAAAAGTTCAGCACAAAAATCACTGCATTTTGTAAAAACTGCAGCTGCAACGTACATTCAAAATGTGCCGGTGCGCTGGACGTAGTTTAGTTGGAGTTAAAATCTCGGTGTCTTCATGTTGCAGTGAGTACAACTGAAGGAAGTTTGCTGAACAGGTATTTCAGTGTACTATTATGCCTATCGTTCGCCCCTACGCTTTAGCGTTTCAGGTTAGTATTGTCTTGTAGTGGTGACGGCAGTCGAAGCAGCGATGAACACGGACGAAAGAGTCTTCTAAAAGAACTGTTCATTGGGCTGACTTGCACCCAAAATGGACTGAATCACTCGGCGGCGGCGAAGCGACAAGCGTGCTCGGCGGTCGTCGAACGGAATGCCCGCCGCTGTCGGCCGTGCTCAATTTAAAGCTGATAGCAACTTTCGAGATAAAGCTTGCAAAGTTACTAGAACATTCCGGAACAACGTAGAATCAGCTCTGCCTGGCTGCGATCAATCGAGATAAATCTAGTCGCGTCTTGCGTCGCAAACAAAGCGATAAAGTGGTGTGGCGGCAGATTTGAAAAAAGAACAAACACTGCAAATATTCGCGGCAGTATTGTCAAGACATGATGGCGACCTGTTTTGATAGATATTGATTAGCCGCTGGTCATAACTTAAGGGCTCCTGCCAAATGCAGTGCAATTCAATCGTATAGCGGTTCATCTCTTTTTATTGGTCCGAGATCAGCGGTCAATGCTTAGGCAAGTAAATTTAATACCAGTACGTGGCTACCTGTTGCAATGCATTGCTTCTTTACTGGAGTGCTCATTGTGGAGCTGATTATTTTTTTCTTACAAAAAATTATTTGTACTCTTGCACATTGCTTGCTCATTGTCCCTTATGTGGCACTAAAATGCTTTTTTTTTTCCTTACAGAGTAAATATCAGCAGTGTGCCATTAGAAGTAATGTCGTGAGTGGTAGGAAGGGTACCAGGAGTGAGGTGACAATATACAACAACGTAAAATCTCTATTGGAGCCCGCATGACAAATAGCCACTTAACATAACGCAGCAGAGGAGACTCCGTTGGAGAAGCGGTGGAGGCGCATGCGATTCCAGCACTTGGTATCGCCGGATACAGGTTTTCTGACACCAATGTTTCCAGGGATATAGCAAAAAAAATATATCGAACTTGCACCGACCGAAAACTTCGCATGTGTTTGAGAAGCTTTAATGAAATACTGATTGGTGAAAATCAGCATCAGGAAAGAAGCGACAAATGCACATGGGCAGTTATTCCGAAAGATTCCGAAAGCATTTGAGTGTTTACAAGCAGTTCGTGAATCCATCACGCCACGTCAAAGTGCGCAGATATCCCTGCTCTATATTTTTCCTCCGGGTCCATGGGAAAGTGGTACACCTGTCACAGCATCGAGCTGGAAACCGCAAATAAAGCTAAAGCTGTGTAAGAAAAAAATAGTGCATATCTAACAGATGTCACATGAATCTCAAGAAAAGAAAGGGGACGCCGATAACATATGAGGCTGGGCTGCTGAATCTGCATGCACTGAGGAACTTTAGCGGTACTTCTCACCTTGTTTAAGCTCTCTAAATTATGAGAAAAAATACAAAAAGACTTGCAATGAAACTTTAATCTCATGGGCTCATGTCTCTATCTCACCGCCATGAACTGTGGTTGCTCAAATGAAGGTGTGTCAACGTTTCATTGAAAAACGAGAATTTGTGGAAAATAGAAAGAAACACGCGTTCTATATCTCTGCAGATATGAAGTGGCTCTCGTATTCTTTACCCCAACATATCTTAAAATATAAATACCCTAAATGCTGTCGCTGAATCTCGTGGTGGCCATCCTGTAATTTTTTTTTTCATATGCAACATGGGTGGAGCTAGAAGACAAAAACGGTATGGCTGCAAAAAAAAAAAGTTTAGGCTGCTTTTGTCACATATACAGCAACATGAGCTAAGAGAAAGGGAGAAGGACCAATACGGAATTCTGTTAGAACTGATTCTACGAAGGGCGATATTCCTCAAAGTGTTAACGCTCGGTTGTTACCCGTTCAGAAGCCTTGGCCACGAGCTGCGGACAGAAAGCTGGCTTTTCACCAGCTATCCATCGCCTTTTCGTTGAGGTTTCGGCAATATGAAATGAAGAAGTGCGCAGCAGCTCACTCGTGCCTTAATTAAATTGGCCCAATCCTTTCTGCTAATGTCGTCGGCGTTACAAGAAGATGATTCGCTTCCTGACTTTTCTCGTTGCATGTCGGAGGTACAGGGCATGCACTGAAATCCAATTTGCGACCGGACATCGTGAAATTCGTTTCGGGTACCCTTTTCCCCCATAACTGAGTAGGCTGGATGGCCCCCCCTGAAGGTAATGTGAGTAGACACTTCTGGAAGACCTTTATTGCCGGCAAAATGGCACGAACTTAAACCCCACCGCAGGCATAATTCTGGAGCAAACTTTTCTTAAACTGGGATGTCCGAGTGCCCCGCCGCGGTGGCTCAGTGGTTAGGGCGCTCGACTACTGATCCGGAGTTCCCGGGTTCGAACCCGACCGTGGCGGCTGCGTTTTTATGGAGGAAAAACGCTAAGGCGCCCGTGTGCTGTGTGATGTCAGTGCACGTTAAAGATCCCCAGGTGGTCGAAATTATTCCGGAGCCCTCCACTGCGGCACCTCTTTTTCCTTTCTTCTTTCACTCCCTCCTTTATCCCTTCCCTTACGGCGCGGTTCAGGTGTCCAACGATATATGAGACAGATACTGCGCCATTTCCTTTCCCCCCAAAACCAATTATTATTATTATTATTATTATTATTATTATTATTATTATTATTATTATTATTATTATTATTATTATTATTATTATTATTATTATTATTGTCCGAGTTTTTCAGATAACCACCAAAGTAAAAACCTTAGCTACGTTTGCTCTGAGGCTACCTGTCGAAATCTCAGTGCGTTAGGAGTGTTTAGAGCAAGTGAACAGCATCAGCCATGGGCTGTTCCCTTTTTTTTTAATTTTTCACTTCTAGAGAAGAACGCCGCCTGAAACATGCCGGAGGGTGCGTTCAGACGGCGCTTTCAAGTACGAATTTGATGTTTGGTGGGCTCTCCTGAAGGCACGAGCACAGCAAATAAATCGGAGAGATTTTCGCATTGCATTCTTGCAGCCATGTGCTACCCAAATAGCAGCGAAATGTTGAAATAATGTTAGTCTCTTGTTTTTGTCGAAAGTTAATACATTGTTCACAATGTTCCTTTTTTAAAGTTCCAGACGCGTTACAAAACAACGTTGAAGCAACCTGTCGTGACTATAGTTAAACATTTCAACAACGTAACTCCAACTTTCTCTCAAATTGTAGAGGAGCCTTACTGCACTCTGAACTGAGAGGAGTAAAAAAAGGAGTGACATGTCCACCAGCACACATCCTTTTATAAAAACAAGTGCACTGGAGGACATCTCACTCCCTTTTTACTCCCTTTCTACAATACACCACAAGACATACATGCACCTCACTCACCTCCAAATGGATACCATGGAGAGAAGCTTATATATCCTTTTTTGGAAGTGTGTTCGGGGAGTGACAGTGGTTAATGGGCAATAAGCAAGGTTTTCTAGCAAAATAATGGGGTTGTGCATGCAATCTATGGCAGGGGCAAGCCAAGAGATTTATTGCGAGATACTGCTAGTTGAAGAACATCTGCACTGTTAGTCTGGGAAAAGTTCTGGGACACAATGCCTGAAATATGTTTCTGATGTTTTTTACCTATGATCTAAACATCATAAATACAATGTGAACTCAAGATCAGAAAAACATTTTTGGTTTAAATGTTGAAATAATGCTTATGGTGTGCATATAACGTTACTTGTTAATTTTTGTCGTTAGAATAACGTTCCAGTATAACATAAAACTTAAGCGCAACATACGTCACAATTTTAATTTTTTTTTGTGCTACCTGGGTAGCTCCGCGAGGACAATTCATACAAAAATAGCACAGAAAGTTGATCGAAAATTCCAGGTTAACTACGGATGTTGGGCAACTCTGGGTGAAGTTAACAGCAAATTTGCGAAGTGCAAAGCAAAAAAAACCTGAGCGTTAATAAAAGAGGTAAAAAAAAGTGTGGGATTCTTGTATCCCCCGGAAGTTCATAAGCGTGGCAAATCACTAAGCGACGCTTATTAACGGGCGTGGCTGAAACCCACCGCGCCTAAAGTCAGAAACCGTGCGCCCGTTCCGGCCCCAGCTGCCCTTAACCACAAGCAACCTTAACGGAATGCCTATTAACGTGCTCAATAACCCTTCCCACTTCCCCAATGGCACACTCCCCTCCCTCTTCATGGAAGGCATGTTTTAGTTCAGAGCAGCCTGACTATCACGTGATCCTTGCGGGGCAAGCCCAAGAAATTCCGAGCGTTTATGTGCTGTATGCACAATAAATAGTGTTCTCTTTAACTACTCATATGTTTGGTCGAAAGGCAGGTCGTTTCTGTCGACCACGCAGATGTAGCACTCGGCACAGGCTATGGCGTGCGCTTGGAGGTCCAGTAAACGCTGAACCTCCAAGCGCACGCCATAGCCTACAGCGTACACCGACAGCAAGGTGGCGCTGCAAGTTACATGCGTTTACTGCGGGAGCATATATAGGTACACTGCATGCGTCCAGCCACTTGCGAGAGGCGCGGCATGGCGACCCGGTCGAGAGCCAAAATTTCCGCCCATCTCCGGCTATCAACTGCCCCGGCGAGCCACCTGACGGCGCTCATTTGAATGCAGCGGCAACCCCCGTAAAGATGCCGCTGCATGCGCAGCACAATTCGATATGTGCTGGGATCTGTGGGTGCGCCGACTCGCAGCATATCGGCGTTTCGGCTTGCCATTCACATTTGTTTCATGTCTATCATTTCCTCGAGGGCGAAGTGGTGCTCAGCAGTATAGGGGATATAACGCCAATAGCGGTTGATCATAGGTTGATCATGGGTTAATCACAGGTTGTTCCTAGGTTGCCTTCTATGCCCTAATAAGTGCGGGCGAAGGTGCCGGTGAGAAATCTTTATTGAAAAGCATAGAGCTCAGCTTCGCGTACGGAACCAGCTTTCTAGCGTTGCTAGTTGTGTACAGCGCTGCAAAGAATTAGGCTTACGGTCGGTAAACAAGACAAATCTCAAGCTCTCCTGCTGCTACGTTGCTTAGTTAGCAGTTCATTTTGCTTCTCACTCACTCATTCACTCCTTCGCTCGCTCGGTCGCTCAACTCACTCACTCACTCACTCACTATAACTCACTCACTCACTCACTCACTCACTCACTCACTCACTCACTCACTCACTCACTCACTCACTCACTCACTCACTCACTCACTCACTCACTCACTCACTCACTCACTCACTCACTCACTCACTCACTCACTCACTCACTCACTCACTCACTCACTCACTCACTCACTCACTCGCTCGCTGAAAGGTTAACGCCAGAGTCGTGTCATTGCGTTCGCCCACATCCAATTCCAGCGCCCTTTCTGCGCAACCCAACCCCCGCCCCCATCGACCCATCCCCACTTCGCCCGTCCATGCTGGTCTGCCACCCCTGAAAATGTCGAAGTTTTCTGCCCAGAGATGAAAAGTATAGAAAGCCTAAGCCTGAAGCTGATGAGAACGGACTCTCCGTAAGTCAATAACGGTCAATAATTAGTTATGTTAGGCACCCCGCCTAAGAAGCGTCAAAAGTCCCTCCCTCCCCCTCCCCTCTTTCACAGGTTGCAGTCGTTCTACAATGTATCCTTACAGGGTATCTCTCGGTTTCAGACTAAGAGCACAGCGCCCCTGGAGGGGACCGAATGCAACATCAGGAAACTGCATCCCGGAATAAATTGTAACGCTGAGACCAAGATGAACAAGGTTTAGAGAACTTTGATGAAAGTAAACACGAAAAGACGGACAGGCTTTGAGAGCGAGGACAGGGGGCAGGAACTCTGAAATAAGGCCCGAGGGGGAAGCTTGCAGGGGAGTCGAGATTTATTCAATTTCTGGCCACGCTTGCGGGGTCGATAAAGGGAGAGCGTGATAAATGATCGGCCCTCGCGGAAGGGCATATTAAACTTGAAATATGACAGCTGGCACGCCCCCCACGATCTAGGGTGTGTCGGGGGAGAAACACGGTGGCTTCCACCGGAACCGTGAAACCGCAGAGCAGGATAGGCGATGGAAAACAACGCACTTCTTCCAAACGAGATAAAAGTACGTATATAAAAATGAGAGTTTTGTTAGAAACGAGATAAAGGCACATATATAAAAATGAGAGTTTTTAACCCTGTTAAACCGAGTACGACGTGCGAAAGCATCTGGTTTCGAATTAGCTTGACTACCCGTCCAAACATTGCTTTAACTTGTCCTTCGAATTCGCTTGAATCTTACCTAGACATTGCCTTACATTGTCCTCCAAGGCAACTTCTTTTAAACTTTCGTACCACGTGATTTTCCTCTAGCTACACCGTATCCAAGTCACTTCATCGCAAGGGTCAAACCTCGAGGCTTCATAGATCCATCGGTTTTATTTCAGGCTTGCTAGTGAAGTAGTGATTACGCACTGGGGAAAAAAAATAAGCGAGAGGTTAAACCATGGACCAGCTACTTTCATTATACGCTTCTAAGACGCACCTGAACCATTCAGTCATATGCTTCTCTACATATCCTCTATCCCCCAGCTGAAGAAGGCACGAGCGCATTTCTCCTGATATGGCTCAGTGCGCGGATGGGTCGACTGGCACCCTTCGCCCATCAATAGGTATAATAGAAACCTAAGCTTTCAAACATTCGTTCTAATCGTTCTTATTAGCAGCGTACGTTCACTTCGGCAGATCTGAAACAGTCGTGATGCCTTCGCTTTGGAACCAACGTTTGCGCAAACTACTGTGTACGGGGGTATGTATACCTTTTGATCGCTATTCAAAGAGCTTTACAAGGAAACGGTTACGTGTAGACTGTAAATCCCTGAATAAGCTTTTGCTCGGCTGCGCAAGAATGGCGAAACTTTCCTCTCTCGCGCTACTTTGTCGCACGGAAAGAATCTTTACACAAATAATACTTATCGCCTTCACATGCTTAAGTTTTCAGCGCAATAGAGCATTTGTCATGTCTGCGCCTGGTCCATTTTTTACGCGTGCATTGTATAGGAACACTGCTCGATTATTCTTTTGTGTCGACTGCACCCGAGTGAGGACAAGGTAGACCCCGTCGCGGCAAGTTGCGTATTCAGCGTCAAAGAGCCGTTTCGGCCACAAAGAGATTGCATGGAAGGGCACGTAACAACAACACGAAATATGGCACAAATGAAGAAAAATTAACACCCCCTTCTCTCCCCCCCCCCCTTCCAAAAAAAAAGAACAGTTTTCATAGATCCCCAGGTGGTCGAAATTCTTCCGGAGCCCTCCACTACGGCACCTCTTCTTGCTTTCTTCTTTCAATCCCTCCTTTATCCCTTCCCTTACGGCGCGGTTCAGGTGTCCAACGATATATGAGACAGATACTGCGCCATTTCCTTTCCCCCAAAAACCAATTATTATTATTAGTAGTAGTATTACCTTACCGCTTCATTTCCATTCTATTCCTATTTATTTGTTTGTTTACTTATTGGACGGGCCATGCATGGTACTGCCCGTGGGGAGAACAAAAGGAGGTAATTAGTCTCCTGACGAGGTCCTGGCCCCGCTGGGCGCAACAGCAGCGGTTACAAAATACATGTAGACAGTACAAATACTATGCGACTGCGATTCTGAAGGCCTTGAGACCAAAATAAAGTTTACATGCGTTTCTTTGCCAAGCGCTGAAAAAACAGGAGGTGCAGGTGAGGAGGGAAGTAGTAGGTGATAGGGTAAGACGAAGCAGCAATGCAGGGCAACGGCAATGCGAAAGCAGGTAGCAAAGAAAAATGCGCAGTAACCGAATTTGATGAGCGCCCGAAAGAGAGAAATTCGCCTGACGCTTCGGCGTCGAACGGCTGCCTAAGCCGTTATGTCAAGCGCCATAACTTTTCGACCCGAATTGAGAAAGAACTTCGCGCACACCCTTTCTGGTGGTCACCGGGAATAATATACGAGCTATCGTTTCTACGTCTGTGTATCTTATGCATCTTTCAGCATTTCTTTTTGGTTTATCGAGAGCCCGGGTCTCCGTTTGTTGCACATGCTTACTTTTTTGTTTTTACGCGATAGCGGAAGGAGCTCGTTCTGCTGAAGACACGGCGTCGGTCGTCGTCATGCGTCAGTCAGAAAAATACCCCGTAGTTTCAAAATGAAAGAAATTAACCGGCGTTGCGGTTTGAACGCAGGACCTCTGTGTGCCGGGCACACAGCGCATAGGCCACGAATGGTCATTGATAAAAACATCTTAGAGGGGCACCTAGTGAACGCATTGTGCTGTGTGAGACAGTAACGTGTGTTTGGAAAGTGTACCGATCTTACAGTAAATTAAATATAAAACAGAATACTGATATTCAAATTAGGCATTGGAAACTGCGCGGAATGGTAATGCGGTGTTACGGTGCTTCATTGTGCTGAAACAAACTGGGCGTATGAGTATGCAGTGGCGTAGTATTCCGTGCAGTGGAACCTAGACAGTGATTTTTAATCGGTAAATGTGATTGTAATCGATGATCGCTATCTATAATGTAACTGTGGATTGTAAATCGGTGAGAAATTAAAAAGAAAAGGTGCAAAAGAAAAAAGAATAGGAGAAAACGCTATCGCGTCTACTCTTAAGCCGAAGCTTAAGAGTCCTCCTCATTTTTTTTTTTATCAAATTGGCACAAACACATAAGGTTCAGATTCCTTAGCAACGCAACGGCTTTTACTTTGCTTAGAAGAAGAAGAAAAAAAAGAAAATTGAGCATCACACATCTGTAACACGCCTGTGCCAAGCGCTGCCGCACGGAATACGTTCCGATGACGCTTTCATCAGAAAGTGCGTGCGATTGCCAACTGGCTTTTTATCAGCCGTGATGGCTCTCTCTGTCCGAGGTTGACATTTAACGCGCATACTGGTTACCTTTGCAAGTGTTGTTTCACTGGCTTCTTGTCTTGAATTCGGACATTATATCGTCCCGTTCACGTCCGCCTCATAAGTATTGCTCTAAAAACATCACTCACAGACTCCGGCAGAAAGTTCTTTTCCATACTTGCAATCCTGCGCCTCCGTCTCGCTGCTTGCTTCTTTGCCGCCTTAGCTCTGCGTTTCGCCGCTCGCGTAACGATTGTCGTTAGAGGGCAGATCAAAGCCCCACAGATCTCCCCAAACCTGGGCGAGCACATAATTTTTCCGGGCGGTTCGAGGTCGGCGCAGTTGGTCAAGAGACCCCTGTAGGTACCATCGCCGTCCAGAATCGACCTTTCAAAGGCCTCTGCAGCTGTCAGCGGTTCCAATCCGAGGCCCGTTCGCGGAGCATTGCAGTGGGCCAGGTCCAAGTAGTACGCGCCGATGAGAAAAGCAAGCCCCGCCTCCTCCAAATCTTCGGCGCCCCTGTTCCCGGCCTGGTAGATGCGCCACACGAAGTTGAAGCCGGGTCCGCACGCGAACCGCACGCGGTTCAGCAGAGTCCATCTCATGGTTTCGCTCGGAAGCCTCGCGGCGATGTCCTCCCAAGGAATCGCTGTGGACATGGACGGGACGTACTTGGCCATGCCTTCCAGGGTGCGTGCCGCTCCGGGTCCGGGGGTGAACGTCTTCGTCTTCGGGTCGTATCCAGTTGGAGGCTTGGCAGTCGCGTAGCCGCTACTCATGCAGTTGTCGAACAGGAGACACGCCGAGAGTAGTTTCCAGGTGAGCTTGCCCTGCCCCACGTATCCGCCTATTTTGAGCTCGAAGCCTTCTTCCAGACGCACGTTGGATCCTTGGGCGGCCGCCTTCTTGGTCGCCGCGCGTACGTCCCTGCCTTTCACCAGGAACCTGAACATCGTCCATTCGAATAGTCCTGCGCCCAGCACCTTGTCGCGTATTTCCGAGTAAACTCCTCGGTAGATATTCTCTATTTCGATAGGAACACTGTTGTCGCCTATCATGTCGTCAGTGAAATTATCGCTGCTTTCATCGCTGCCGTTACTCTCGGACATTGCGTGCCTCTGATGCTGCCGTCTCCACCGATCCGAAAGAACTGAAAACCGATAAACCGATCAACTACGCCCAGAAAAAAAGAAAAGAAAACATAAGCGTCACGCTGCAGCTTGGTCACTTCCGATAGTGCTGCTATCAGCACCGCTACGCATAATGCAATCTCTGCCAGTCTGGAACTTCCAACAAAAGCCATTGTAGATCAATGCTCCTAGTATTTCCGCTGAGCATTGCTGTACGTTATCTTTTCGCTACTGCGGAAATACTTGTACCCTAGCCGTAGTGCAGGCTCGGTTCCCAGCTTCTATGCTCTAAGCAGAGTACAGTCCACGTGAAAAAAAAAGCGCATAAGAGAGCACTTAGTGGTTCGCATAAAGCGCCGGGCGTTGCTCTGCGCTTACGATAATGCGCTGAAAGCACGATTGTCAGCGAGTCTGAGTTTTGCATGCAAATGAATTCGGTAGCTGCGTTGATCCGGAGTTCCCGGGTTCGAACCCGACCGTGGCGGCTGCGTTTTTATGGAGGCAAAACGCTAAGGCGCCCGTGTGCTGTGCGATGTCAGTGCACGTTAAAGATCCCCAGGTGGTCGAAATTATTCCGGAGCCCTCCACTACGGCACCTCTCTCTTCCTTTCTTCTTTCACTCCCTCCTTTATCCCTTCCCCTACGGCGCGGTTCAGGTGTCCAACGATGTATGAGACAGATACTGCGCCATTTCCTTTCCACAAAAACCAATTATTATTATTAACCGCGTTGATAATGGTCGTAGCTGTCATCTTTGCTTGCTCAATCGCAGAGAGCACCGATATATTTTTTTTCGAACTTTTAGTACCCCGCGCTTAGTTATTAAATCGCAGTTCTATTTAAATGGACACTGGGGGGACAAACTAAAGCTGGTCTCTATCGGTACATTACCGTTTTCTATTGGCAAAGACGCTACTTTAACAAAAAGAAAAACGGAGCCTTTATAGTCTAGAAAAGGTCAAAAAATAAAATGCAGGTGTCGACACCACTGGCTTTTTTCGCAAGCGATTGACAATGAGTCAGGTCAGATTTTTTTTGCGAATCTCTGAGGCTAGGCCACATTGCCAATCAGTTTCAATGGGGATGACAGAGACTTTTTGGGTCTTGGCGTCACGAGATTGAACTGAGTGGCGGGAAAAGAAATGTTCCCTTTTTAATTTTATTTTCTCAGCAATAAACGAGTCTCTTGCTGTCCGCCGACAAACATCAGCACAGCAAAAAATAATCTTGCTATACTAGAGAGTCGGTTCATTCGAGGGCAAGATTAGCCGCAGCTCTTTAGCTGTCGTCAATAGTCCCACCGACCACTCACTAATGACTGCGTCGGTCGTCTGCCTAGCACCAATAAAACGCACTAATGCAATTATTATGTCCACTGACTTCCCTTCATTCTAGTCATGCACAGACAACCACCTGTATTATATGCCTATCGTTCCATTCATCCTTTTTTATTTTTTACTATTTGTTGATCAGTTTCTGGTGGCGACGCTTTATCGGTTATGTTGTGGAAGCTTTACAGGCACACAGTCCAGCGTTCCGCTGCTCCTCATGTGGCAGGACACTTCTTTATGGCCTGCTCAAGGTTTCATTGAATGCACTGAAATTATTAGACCCCGCGGAGGCGATGCAGCGATATTTTTCGTGACCTGACGGTTTTCACACCAACCTTGCAAACTCCCCTTATGAGCGCGGGCAAGACGTGAATGAAGACTTCTTCTTGCCACGTTTACGCCATAAACCGTCTTTATTGGCAAGCGTCTCGCTCACTTGCACGAACACCCAGACGCCGGTCACAACACTACCGTAAGGTCATGTCATGTCCAGCTCATAACTCTTGGAAGCCAAGTGTATACACCAACTGAACGTTGATGACCGGCTCTTACGCTGTATTTATGCGCCTTTCACTGCCGACTGCCTCGAGCATCGGAGCAATAAGTTACTTCCTAAAATTACATCTCTGTTAGGCTGTTCGTTGCTATGTTTTAGAGAACGTGAATTTTCATTGGTGTTTTTTTTTTGCTCCCTTTTTCTTCAATACGTAGTCGCGAAGCAGTAGAGAAAATACTCGGCATATTTCTCGCCCGTTACTTGCACCCGATGTGAACAGAATATAGATGAGTCTAAATAGAGTAGAGTCCCCGCACCACAAAAATATCGCGGGTACCCGATACGAACATTCGTTAGGTTTGGGAAACCTGAAAAGAACGAACACCGCCACTTCAGACACTCGATATGAACAGAGAACATTTAGAATGCTTTGTAGAAGGCCTCATTTATCGGACAGGCCTCATCGTATAAGCACTTTTTTCGCACCATTGCACTCCGCCATGTCTTAAAAGATGAAACCTTGAACGTCCTTTCCGAACTAACACTGTCAAGTGTGCTTAGAGAAAAACAACAGAACCATGTGCAGTCTCTTGAATCCTTTCCGATGGCCACATGTAAGGATAACGTTTTTGGCCATAATAAATTTAGCTTCATAAAAGAGTACGCCTTAGCAACATGTTGTGGGGCTGAAGCTGATGGTGTAACGCAAATTTCGCGTAACAGTTTTCCGGCATGCTTTCGCCTTTGCGAGAAAAACGAACGAACTGGGGATGCGTTTCTAAAGATATCTTTAAGTGGGTCACTGAGATAAATTCTCATTACCCTTGGCTAACAACACAAGTTGCCCACTACAGTGGAGTTAAAGGCAATAATCTATATTCACATTCCGATTACTTTTCATTTGTCAGAGGAGGCGAACCGTATAGGGCTAAAAGCTGCTTAAATACCGAATGTTTCAGCGAGGAGGAGGAGGAACAACTTTATTTACGTCATGGCCTAATGGCATCATGACCTAATGGCGCCGTGACGGGGGCCCAGGCGGCAACTCAGCGGAGGATCTGAGGCCTTTGTCGCTCAAGAGCCGCCGAGACCTGCTGGACGGCCCAGGTTTGCACGTCACGGCGCCATTAGGTCATGATGCCATTAGGCCATGACGTTTCCATGAATGTTTCAGCGAAAACTTTCAAAAAATTTCAAAAATAGGCTTTTTGGTTTAAAAAAAAAGGGGTTTTGCGGCATGGTGTTACCAGTATCGAAGGACACCAAAAAACCGGTGAATTGTCCTAAGTAGTAAGCTGGTTAATAAATTTTAATAGTTGTAGTGTTAGGCGGATAGTTGCAATTAGAGTTTTGTAGCCGGTCGTTAGTAATAGCCCTATAAGTTTTTAGAAGTTCGAAAACGCGATTAACTTCTACAGACTGATATGGCTATCACTAACGACCGGCTACAAATCTCTAATTGAATCCAGTTGGCTATCTGTGATAGTTAAAAAGTTAGGTATCAGAAATTAGTTAACCAGCTCAGTACTTAAGACAATTCACGTTGTTTCCGGTATCCGCCAACCCTGGTAATACTATGCCGCAAAAGCCATACTTTTACACCAAAAAGCAAGAATCCTATGTTTGAAAATTTTTGAAAGTGTTCCCGTGGCCTAGTGGTCTGGGCGTCCGCCTCGGCTGCGGGAGGTGGTTGGTTCGAAACCCACCGCCGGACACCCACTCCCTCCTTTACCCTTCCCCTACGGCGCGGTTCAGGTGTCCAGCGATATATGAGACAGATACTGCGCCATTTCCTTTCCCCCCAGAACCAATTATTATTATTATCACCCACCGGTAAAAATGGGTACAAGCCACCCCCGGCCCGGCGCCCGGCTTCTTCAGCGGTGTGTGCTTGGAGGAGGCTCCGCAAACCCCGCTGCGCCCCTTCGGGGGCAAACCCAGTTTCGAACAACTCAGCCTGCAAAGGTGGTTCGTGTTTCACTCCCCAGTGAAGAGTTCGACTCAAGACTCGTACGCTCTAACCAGCGTCAGGTTCGAACACTATGGTCCTTCGTCAGAAGCGATTCAGAGTATCACTACGGTCATGGGCTAGTCCGGCTTCTCGGCTGCCCGACTTTGTGAGTTTTAAAACCTCTGGAGTGCAAGTATCGCTATCGCTACCACGTGAATGCAAAATAGCCAACTGTCGCAACAGCTGCCGTAAAACGATTGACTACACAGGCAGGACGTCCTTTATTCACGGCAGCGCTGCAGCTACCGATTAAACAAACAGCAGTTATCAGGCTGACAGCGAACAGCGCAGCGGCGAATGAGGGTTTAATAAGAAGCCAGGCAGGAGAGATAAGAACAGGAAGCGAAGTCAATAGAATGAAAGCGTCAGATCCTGGCGCACTCAGCAATGGCCTCTGTATCAGCGTTGTGATCGCAGACGCCTCCCTACGACGGGGCGCAGCACATCTGGCGGTTTCTACTGAGCTGGCCGAGCGAAAAGCGTTTCGTCGATGAAGCGTTAAGAGTGTTATTGTGGGCACGGGCTTAACGCGACTGACCCCGAGTGCCATCTCGTGGCAGAATCTAAAATAGAAACGCCGCCTTTATGCGTTCATGTTAGTAAGCACACTGGTGTGCCCATTGCTATATTCAATCTAGAAGCGCCGGCACAGTCATTCGTTGTAAAGAATGAGTTGCAAGCTTGCGATTCGCTAGATCTGAACTCGCCGCTGTCAAGGAACTGGATGCACCGTCAATCAAAAGCGCATCGGGCAGCCCTATCGTGCAATAGGGAGACCGAAAATTTATTTCTTCAGTCCGATTCGAGGATGTTTTAACCTCCAAGGCTAGGAGTCGCCCAGGATACTTTGGGACCTGACAGCTGCCTGGGCTTGATTCCTGATTTATTTTTGTATATCTGCGTCCGAGCTGTGGATCAGAGCTTCTCATGTTTCATCATTTATAACTGTCTCACTTAGTACACAAAAGGTCACTGTGAAAAATAATTTTAAAAGTTGGACTGTTCACATTTGTTGCCACAGAGCATGAACATGAACCTGGCCAGTAGGTCATTGGCTGGACTTAGTATGCTGCACTTGTTGGTCCGATTGCGTGGTCCTCTTAGTTGTGTCCGACAAAAGTAATTGATCGATACCAGCGCACGATACATGTGTGCGCTAAAAAAATAAACAGGTATGAAGCGCATGTTCGAAAGGCTTCGAGTGATTTAAATATTTCTTGTGCACTCAATGGCGAAATTCGTCATGAACAAACTAAAGGATGGCGACAAATATCAACGGTTTTGCACCTAGTGTTGCAATCGAATGACAGTACGTACGCTCGACAACGCCATCCTGCAATCCCCGCGTTTGTAAACTTTATTTAAGACAAGCGAGTTCAGATGAGGAGAGCGCTTTATCGTGATGCTTGTAAGCAAACAAGTAGCCGCTAGACTATTCGGTGCGTGTTCAATGAAGACAAGAAGACGCAAACGTGACCGTTTCTTGTTTGTTTAACTTCGTAGTGCTCTACAATATATAATAAACGGTTAATTAAAAGCACAAAAACGAGCAAATACCTAGATAAACAAAGGCGCTTCAGCTCGTGCATCCGCTACTTGGCTTCCAACAGTGGTGATGGTGGCTGCTCTTCAGTCTGCCTGCTTGTCTGTCTTGGAATCCAATTCGGTTGATGGAACTCGGCAGCGGGTAGCGTGTCTGGATCACCGGCGTCGTATTTACGTCTGTCATTCGGCAGTCGCCTCTGCTGCAAATATAGCCAGCGTCTTTCGCGGAACCGTTCATCGTGCCGCGTATCGTTTGTCGATATCTGGCGGCAAGATGCCAAGTAATCTGGGAGACAGAGCACACACGTGCACGTTGGGACGTTGCGAAGCGACTGGTGCACTATCGCAATCTTAGCAAGAGGCGCGTTAGATATTCTCTGCGATAGCCGCGTAATATACCTACAAGCCATGTCGACGTGGTCATTGAGAAAAGAAGGAAGAACTACGAAAGGAAGCCCTGAGCGCTCCAGACACTAGCGTTTATTTGGTTATGCACCGAACTTTAAAAATGAATATGAGGAGTATTCTCACAAACTAAAATTAATAACACCAACATAAATATATGCTACTCGCTCATAGATGAAGGGTACGTTTTGTTTGAATGTTGCAACTGATCCATTTCACACGGTTCTCACCTGTCCATGTGCTTGGAACCAACTTAAACAGCAGTAAAACCTTGTTAATTGGTCTCTGAACTTTAATCAATTTTTTTAAAGTGAAAAGGTGTTTAAGGACATCATGCGATGCAACCGTAAGCGTGATCGGTCGCTTCGTGACGTCATCTAATAAGAAGGAGAAAAGGGCGACAAGGGCTGGAAACGGCAAAAACCAGCTGCTAGGCTTCGCGCTCAAACCAAGCATCGTCATCGCTATACAGCTACAAGGCGCTAGAGGGAAGCATTCTGCACAGTCGGACACATTGCTCCTCTAAAAAAAAAATACCCACTAACTAAGCTTACCGGTTCGGTAAGCAGATACTATATTTACCAAGCAGATGCTAAGATCAGATCCATATGACAGCTTCTCGCAGAATTAGCCGCGTCATTCTATAGCTTAACCTGCTAAATTTTTTTGCCCCTGTCAGGTTTACCTTTTCCTGGCTTACCGTCTTCGAAATGCACATTACCAAGATAAAACCTAGGAAATAGTTCTTATTAT
Organism: Amblyomma americanum; assembly: GCA_030143305.2. NCBI lineage: Eukaryota > Metazoa > Arthropoda > Arachnida > Ixodida > Ixodidae > Amblyomma > Amblyomma americanum. The sequence continues at coordinate 84,525 of JARKHS020026745.1, forward strand.
TAGATCTCCAACGCAATATTACTGAGTCATATGTAAGCCTAACATGATACCATAGTTCCATCCCCATTATACTTCGTAAACAAGTGCGTGAATTGCATCCGCGAGTCATTCAATTGGAGAGGGGGCCATAAAGCAGCCCTGTGCTTTTTTTTCTATTTACTTTCGAACATGCATACAAAACAGCACCAACACACGTATCATATTTGGTTCTGTTAACCTGCATAACTCCAGCTTTGCACTGTCCGCAAACGTACGAGACTCCACAAAAACCGAACAGCCTCAACCCATAGAGTTTCTTACTATTACCTAGAGGGAAAGCTGGCGCCCCGCCTATGGGGGTTTGCATGGGGCTTCCTCAAGACCACCTCAGCCACCATGGGCGCTCTAAGCATCATGGGACGGAGAGCTACCGACTGCTGAACCACACCTTTTGGCCAAAAAATAGTGCAAAAATAAACGTTGTTCGACAATCAAGAATGCACTAACATTCAATTCAATATCTTGTCTATAAATTGCAACAAACGAGCAGAAAAGCATGTGAATGCAATGTTTGCCCAAATTAAGAGGTGGCTTGCTCTTCAAATGGCCAAGTATTGCACAGCACAAAAACTAACATTTCGTGCTTAACAGGCGCATTTTTAGAAAGAAATGTTTTTAAAAATATGTTGTTGCTTAAACACTTTAAGAATTTTTTTAATGGCATTTCAGAAAAAAAACAGAAATCTTTTATTGACGTCGTGTGCTGTTGCGTTTTCGCGGCTACGGCTTTTGCACGCTACCTTCGCGCCAAAGTCGTCTGCGCGCGGGGCGCGCCATGGACGGAATGGGACATCTCATTAACGCCACTTTGTGTTCCCGGAAAAGTCCGACTGTCCCGCACCAAGCAGCTCACCGGCCCATGATGCTTTGAGCGTCCATGGCGGCTGAGGTGCAGCGACGCCAGCTTTCCCTCTAGTTAATAGTAAGAAACTCTACGCCTTACGCTGTACAGTGTGAATCTCGCTTTCTTTATACCTTAATACCGGTATCCGTGATTCAATGTTTTCGTGCTAGGCGTCACCCCTGACAGCTCAAAGTCCACCTGAACGACAGGCCCGTTGTTTTCGGCCACAAAAAGGGAAGCGTTACTTACTAAACAGCGTATGGCGTAGGCGTCGCTGAAACCCCTTCTGCACGTTGCGATTCTCTGCAGGAGAGTCGAGTGACGCACGACCAGCGGAGTAAAACAGACGCCATGCGTGGATTGCAGTTGATATCAAGAGCAAACACTTAACTGGAAGTAACACACGATATAGCAAACCTCTGACTTCGGCACACATTGCTATGGCTCAGCAGTAGCCGAGAAGTATTGACAAGAGCCTTCCACAAGAGTTACTTTCATAGGTCATATTTGACGCGTTGATGCAAACGAGAGCCCGTTGGAATAGCCACACTGCGCAAATGATGCAAAGTGGCGCTGTGGCACGCTCTGCTGACCAACGTTTCGACAATTGAACGTGTTCTCATCTACGCTAGACGAACCCGTGTCCTCTTGTCGAAATGTAAATCAACGAACTGAGAATTCCCTGTATATCCTTGTTAAGTCTTCTGCTTCGTAAACCACCTTCCCTTTCTTTTGCAGTTGCTTTGCGTTATTCGTACTATTTTTAAGCTGCCCCAAGGAGAGAAGACTGGTTTTCTATCTAAAGCATTTCCTGAGCAGCATGCGTCTGAACGGCTTCTTTGAGCCTCGCGGTAATGCATCCAGGAGACAAGAAGGAGCGCCGATCCGACAGGGGAAGGACGATTCCGCGTGGCGACGGGCGTGACCTCGCAGTCGCGATCTGCTGCCCGCAGTCGTTGAAGGCTGCTTTTCGATTAGAGCCGCCTAATTGCCGGCCCAGCCCCTGCAATTGGCGGCGACCTATTGATCACTGCCTCCCCATGAGCTGACGTGCGAGGGGACGGGGCACCGCAAGCCTTTTGATGTCCATTATTGCTCGCAGTGCAATAAAACAGGCAGACTTGTGAAACCAGAGTCCAGCCATTATACTAAGACGGCTGAGGGTCACTCTTTAATTAGTGTTTGCAGTGTCATTAGACAAGTTAAGACAAGTTGTCTTATGCATGCTTTGATGTGTTCACGATGAGACAGTTGGGCATTGCCGCATTTCGTAAAGAAGGCTATGGATCGCCAAGCCATCTGCACAGTGGAATGCACAAAGTAGTGCAACGCATCTTCGTAGTTGGCGGTGTAGTCGTAGCTGTTTACTTTGCAGTTCGCTAACGTTAGAATGCTACTGTCCGGTGCCCTCCATCCAGACACGAACATATGTTTAGTGACCGTGCCAACTTTCTCCCATGAATGGACAGTTTTGGTTGATAACACTAATTTTGTTATACACTTGCAAGAACACTGTGAAATAAAGCGGCCTCCATGACTAAGCTACCAAGTCAAAGTAATGTCATGTCAGCCGAGCTCTTTCTTTCTTTCTTTCCTTCTTTCTTTCTTTTTCTTTTTTCCTTTCTTTCTTTCTTTCTTTCCTTCTTTCTTTCCTTCCTTCTTTCTTTCTTCCTTTCTTTCCTTCTTTCTTTCTGTTTCATTCTTTCCTTCTTTCTTTCTTTCCTTCTTTCTTTCTGTTTCTTTCGTTCATTTTTCTTTTGTTATTGTTTTCTTAGACGCAGTCTAAGAGGGGGCCCAGGCTAAAGGCGTCCGCGCACCTGACAAGGACCTCGACCCCCGTACACAATGTGAACAAATGTAAAAATTTAAATTTAAATCTAAAATTTTCCGGCATATCTCGAAATTCCATAAAAAAAACTCACCGAATGGTGCGATAAGTCTGCTCTAAAACTGCGCATGCAGTGAATAAATAACCAACCACTTACAACTACGCACACCCAAGTGTCAAGAGAAAACTTAAGTAACGTATCAGTGGTGTTTTTTGAGCTTTTCAGTTAAGCACTCCAGCCTTCCCGTATAGATCCACCCTCAAAACAAAGGACTGAAACAAGACATCTTTTCAGTGCAGGCTGCAAGTGAAGACTGTGCTGTTTGGAGCCCAATGTGTCCGATATCACAAAAGAGCTGGCCTTCATCCCTTTTTGCGGAGGAAAAAAGAACTACCTGCACCACTGTTTGCTGTCCTGTTTTCTTGGGTTACGACAGATAGCAAATAGCATGCAATCACGGAATCACGGAAACATTTCCTTGCGAAGAGATTCGACTATGGTGACTTTACCAACTTTCTTCGAATTTCGAGGCGCAGAAAAGTACGATGAACTTCTAAGGCAAAGGTCCTGGCTGCCAAAAGTTGCTTCACGCTGATGGTCAGATGATTTGGTGGCAGCGTCCGTATAAAGTACGACTAAATGAAAGCTCTCTTTACCAGCCTTGAACAGGCTAATCCAAAGGAGAATTAGAGATTTTTTTCGTCTCGGCTCGCAGGTCCAGCTGATTTGCTTTGCAGAAAGGAAGGGGTCTATGTCTAAAAACCGCCCAAAATTCCAACAGGGATTCATGAGCTTCACAATGATCGTTGGGGACGCACAGAAAACATAAAAATGACGTCAGATACATGTGATTCATGGCAGTAGCTACAAAAATGGATCACTACCAGGAAATCACCGCCAAAGCTTAAACAAAGCGGATGTAATTTACTCTTCACGCTGCGCCTTGAGTTCAGGGTCGTGCTCCGCTGAGATCTCTCAGCACGACTGTGACGTCGATGCCAATGCGGACTCTATTCTTCTGATAGAGAGCGATTTCGTGATTTCACCGCAATCGTATGCGTATTCCTGCGAGACACCATGTGTAAGACAATCTCTGCGGTCTATCTACACTGTCACTTACACATTTCTGATTAACCCGTCATGCAAAATAAGATAATTCAAATATTTTCTGTGCCTTGCGGATGCTTCAAAAGTAATGTCAGGTCTTTGTTTGAAATTCTGTATGACGCGCTTCAAGTTTTTGACCTTGAACTTCAAGCGCGTCATGCAGGATTTATAGTTTGACCCTGTTTTACGGCTGTTCAAGGTAAGACAGGATCAAAGGCTGTTGCAGTTAAAAAAAAAACAAACTAGCGAGGCAATTTTTCCGTGTCTCTCTCTTCTGAGACAACTGCGAAGACAGCTATTGTTTGTTCTCTAATTTTGCCTGCTGCTGCTCCAGTGCATTTATGTGAGCCTAGCTAGAAGATAAGGGTAGCATCCTGTGACCGAGTCATTGCACGGTGCAATGAGTTTATTGCTCATTGGCCTTTGGGTTTGTTGATCCGCCAGTGAACAAATTCTCCCTCTGCATGGCAAAGACGTCCGCTGTTAGCGCTGCTGCCACCAATCGTCTTTCGCTTGTCAGCCGCCTTTGTCCCATGTGCTTTGGCAAAAATACGGAAGAACGACACCTTACAAACAAAAAAAGTCACTAACTGGCTCGATGCCAGAGGCACAAACTTTCATTTTTTTTCTCCCTCAGCTTATCTGTAATACTTTTCCTTTTTCAGCACTCTCATTGAAAGCACTGTTCGGTTGCTTGCCAGAACAATAGTTGTCCGCCGCACTACCCCCGTTCCAGCCACTACCTCTTTGAACTTTCTAATCGTCACTTTTTTTTTGCGATTTTGAAGCATATTGCAGGTCCAAGGGGCTACCAGTAAACAGTACGACACATAGAAGCTATAAGGAATTAACTATTTCGTCAGCTTATTCCTGAAGGTTGCTGGTCTGGTTATACCCGCTTAAACGAGCCATTAAAAAAAAAGTAAGGGATAAACGCACGCAAGGCGCTGGTATTCCTGCCAGAAAGCAAGATGTTGCAGCGCTCGACATAATTACGAACCACTGGCTCGTGCTATCTGATCTGAACAATGCAGGTATGTGACCACTGCTTCAGCCCGTATCAAGGTTGTAATATTTTGTGAACAGCGTGTGAATTTCTCATTGTGTTAGTGCATTCGTAACGGCTCTCCTGGAATAAAGACAGCAATGAAACTGCACCAGTACTCTTTTCTGCTTATAGTTTGCGCTCTGCATTTTTAGTCATCTTATTTCTTATTGTAACCTCACCGGTAGAGCTTCTGAAATAAATGAGGCGTATTAGTTAGGACTTAATGTTTTTTTTGCGCATGAAGTTACCGAGGGAAGAGTATAAAGGGTTTGTGAATAGGGTCAACGCCTTGCTGGAAGGGCAACTGAGCCAAAATAAAAAAGAGCAATGGGGTTCGCATTGTTTTTGTGCTGGTAAGCTGTGACATCCTTTTTTTTTCTTGGCCCTATATACAAACATCCCCATAATGGCTGGGCGACTTTTGTGCATTGTTTGTGGCGTTACGCGCTCGCATAATTGCGCGCAACCAGTCGTTCGCCCGGGCTCTTTCATGTCTCACAGTGCACATGCTAAGTGTAGTTTTTCAGTCAGCATTGCTGCCTTCTTTTACGGCGAGAGCCGTTACTGGGACCTCCCTTCGAGAGGTCGTCTAAGTGAAGCTCGTTGTAGCAGCTGCAGTTGTCAAAATCCGCAAGCCAAGAGAAAGAGAAAAAAAAGAGAGAAAGTAGAGAAAGGAGACAGAAGTCAAGCCAGGCCAGGGGAGAGAAGGTGAGAATAAATAAAAGAAAGAAGAGAAAGAAGCAGAGGAAGAAAGAGAGAAAAAAGAGGAAGAAGATGGAAGATGCGAAGAAGAATAATGAGACGTAAGCCATGTCAGGAAGAGAAGAAAAGAAAAAAAGGAGAAGCAGAGGAGAAAGATTAAGAACAGAAGAAAAAAATCAGTTGGGGAAGAAGAAGAGAGAAAGAATAAAATAAGCAGGGAGACTTAATGGAGGTACTTCCCAGTCTTTTTTTTCCTTCGTTATTCTTTTAAGCTAATAGTTATGATCGTTTATGGTCTTGGGGAGTTTAACGTCCCAAATGGACTCAGGCTATGCGAGCCGCTGCAGTGAAGGGCTCCGAAAATTTCGACCACCTGGCGTTCTTTAAAGCGCACTGACATTGCACACTACACAAGCCTCTGCAATTGCGCCTCCATCGAAATTCGACCGCCACGGGCGGAATCGAACCCGCGTCTTTCGGGTCAGCTGCCGAGCGACTAACAATGCAGCCACCGCGGCGGCTACCTACTGAAATGTTTTTCACCAACAACGTCAGTGTTTAATTTGTTTCAGCGTCCGCTGGAGCACTGATCTCTTTTAGAAGAGCTCGACCACAAGCGCGAAAATCTGCCCGCGAACTGGCGCCATTACTTGAACCATAGAAAAATTTCCGCGGTCAGTTCAGCGTCTAACGATTTGAGCGGGGGAACTTTTTAAAACCAGCCGTCTTTCGTCATTCACTTGACAAACAGCTAATCGCGTTTTCGGGTCGTGCACCCAGAGACGGCTAATTTTAGACACCAAACCTGCAAGATAAGAACCAAGACTGTAATTTAGAATGCTCAGTGTGTCTGTTTAAGATGCTCAATATGTCTTATTGGAGATCGTCCGCCGGCAGCTTAACCGCTGCCTTTTGGTTCAGTGTTCGCCAGTGAGCCGCCTCAGTAGGACAAACTTGCTCCTTGCGTCTGGTGCAGCTTTAAAAAAGAAATCATTTGACGCATAGCCAGAAAAGCAGAGAAAAGCAGCCGAGCATGTGCCAAAACAATAGGTTTCATTTTTATGATAATGTGCCAAGATAGCCTGCGACAAAAGCATCTCATTCAAAAGCCTATAAGAGGGCGCTATGGCATGGAATTATAAGTCATCCCACAAGGTAGTAGCAAAACCAAAACGGCAGCGGCATCGCTATGCATCTTGCTTCACTAATCTTGGCGGGAACTTTTGCAATGATCCCTAAAATAGAAGGATGTTTGCATTTTCACCACAGCTAGTGAGTGATTCTAGACAGCGGTGAATTGAGCCTCTGTTAATAGGCCACTTGTCGTCACTGTGGGTTATCAAGTACACTCTCACAGAAGAAATGAAATAACGACGCGTGAGTACTAAGGGAGAGCGGATACAGGAATATTTATATTGATTCAGGGAGAAAAAAGATATGCGTGGTAGCTTTTGAACGAAAACAGCGATAGCTGATCTTAGCAATTATTTCTGCCTCAGATGCAGCCTTCCCCTTTTGTACAGCGACAGCTGTTAAGGCCATGATTCCCGCTAATACAGTGCTGGTGTCGTTTGCGTAACACTCCAAATGCGACGCGCCACGCTGATTGGTCAGAATGGAATGACTTCATGCATGACGTCATGACAACGCGCCAAGCTGATTCGCCAGAATGCCAATCAGTGATTGGACCGAACACAAAGACATCACTAATGATGTCACGAGACATTCACTACATCTTACCCGTGGAGCTATGCGAGTGTAGCGGCATAAATGCAAATGACGGTCTGCGAAAATACCCAGCATTAAGACACTTCCTATTGGCATAGGCATTTAGCGCCATTTCTACAATGAAACACATCTGACCAATTCTGCTTTTCGTTCACGCCGCCCTGTCCTCATTTCGTTCCTGGAAGTAAGTAGAGTTAAGTCATAAAGGGTCAACGCATGGGCAACAACACCGAACTGTGCCCGTGCAATAACTGCAAGCACTCACGGACGTCGTCGGCGTGCTCCTCTCCGAACTGCTGCACGGCGGCGGAGTGGAGGACGCCGTAGTTGAGCTGCAGCCCCCAGCTGAGCGCGTTGACGAGGCACACGCAGGCGCACACCACCCAGCCCCAGCCGCCCTCCGGGTAGTAGTGCTGCCGGATGGTGGCCGCTATGCGCTGCTCGGCACTCGTCAGCCGGGGAGTCGCGGGCTCGGACCGGGACGAAGGCCTCTCCGGGCGGCTGTCCGATCTGTGCTTCGGGCGGTTGTGCTCGCAAGCAGTGGCATCGTGACCCTTTTCCTCGTCGCATTTGTCCCCTGCGCCGTCATGCTCAGCGTCCGCCTCTATTTCGTCAGATGGTCCCGCTCTCGTTAAAGATTCGGCAGTAGCCACGCTCGAAGAAGCGATCGGTCCTGGCGTCGTCTCTACGGATGCCATATTGTCCAGCTCCTCCTTATCACCGACGAGCTTTCTCACGCGCCGACTTGAATTGCAGCGTAGCCAACAACAGTGGGTCTATCACGCGGTTCCATGGTGAAGTCCAAAGCTTGACTGCTGACAAAGCGGCCTGGTGCCTCCGCAATGTCCTATTGAACCATACCATGCTAAAGACGCTGAGAAGTGTAACGCACGCTTTCCTCTGATGATTCTTCCAGAAGAAATCGGTGCACTCGAGTTCACATGAGCAGTCTCTGGAGCAGTCAACGCATGCTGGCGCCTTTTTCAGCGACGTGGTGTTTCCTTTGTTTTGCCTCTTTTCGAAGATGCGAGGTGGCTTCACCACCTAAGACGCAGGAAATGTGGTGCAGGCTCATTTCGGTCCATTAAGGAGGAGGTCAGCCGTGTCCAGTGGTTCACCATCACTGCGGGCGAGAAAAAATAAAACTTCATGCAGAAACCTCCATATCGGGATGCCCGTTGGACATGCTAGGTCTTAGTACCGACATTCCCGTGCTCCGCATTAACGCGACACTGTTTTGTATGGTTTGCACAACAGGCCCACAACCTTTGTCCTTCAAGGCTGCCATATGAAACTTATCGAGCAAGGTAGGCTGATTACGAGCCATGACAGTAAACCCAGGCACGCGTTTTATTATCCAGGAAATACACGAATCTGAAAGCTTTTTTGCAAGAGCACCGCGTACTCCCAGCAGCTCGCCTACGCATAGTTTACCTATCTTCAGTTGCATTCAACTCGATATAAATCTGTTTTTGCTTTATATAACAAATTGCGCAACGTACGTTTTCATTGCCGGAGCATAAGTTCAGGCAGAGCTTTCCTCAGCACAAGAACGCCGTTTGATACCACAGGTGCAAGTACTATGTGGCAATTCCAGTGTAGTAAATAATAAACGAAAATTTACTTGAACTGTATGATTGCACCGCACAACAAGCGCTAACCCTTCGCGACAGTGCCACCGCGTCATCAGCAGCTCCTCGTAGGCAGAGGTGCATGTGGTAGGCTAAGTACAGGTAGCCTCAATATTAAAGGGAAAGTTGGCTTGCACAGACGAACTAATTCTATCGTTATTTTTCCACCTAAGTAGATAATGTTTAGTGAGTATTATTCCTCCAGAAGGTAAGCATTCATTGGTTGAGTGCTCACCGTGTGTTCTCTTTTACATGCCCGCTGCATGTGCACTCAAGTATTTCACCTTGTCGACTGGAAAAATGCCGGCTACTCGTGGGCGAAGTCATCTGCAACGACACCGTTGTGGCATCCAGCTCCAGTAATGGAACGCTCAAAAGCAACGAGCTTAAACGATGGCCTCTGAAGCATCACCATTCTCCTTTCACCGCCAGGTCCATAGCGTCCACGGAGAAATAAGAAAAAAAAGAAAAATGGCGGAGTCCTGGTCTCTTGAAGCTCCGTATTCCGGACCCCTGAAACCGCAGAAGCAACAGAGGCATAACGAAAGTAAACATTAACAGTTCTTTCGAATCCGTGCTTTTACGTCACACACGTGCACCTGTAATGCCCGCAGATACTAAGAAAGGTTCACTTCACTTCACCCTTGCACTTTCCGGACGTTATAGCTCAACTCGCAGTGTTAACATGGCTCAAAATACAGTCAGACTAGGCATGCGTAAAAACTGGGAAAAGGGTGTACACGTAAGGTGGGTAAGGCAGTTTTGCGACAAATTGATTCTTCCCAGTGACAAAATGAGCTGTCAACTGCAATCTATCCAGGAAACTCTGAGCACAAGCCTTTCACAGCGCGGCAAGACGCGACATCCAGTCTATCAAAAACGCGCACACCTTATGACCACGAAACATTCGAGCAAAATTCGAGGGTAGAACGGTGTACTTTCCGAAAGCACGACGAAAAACACGGGACGCTCTACGACAAACAAAACATGTCGTCAGAAAAACAAAGAAAATCACGAAAATCTTGCGCACTTTTCGCTGTTTGCTTTGGTCACTTCCGGCGTCGTCTGCACTGGAGCTCGCGTTCACTCACGGTTAAAAATTGACCTCGGAACGCGCACAAACACAAATAGCGTCTCCATCTCCAAGAAGGAGCGTGTCGTGCTTGCTCGGATACCCGCGTCATCCGCGCAGCCTTTCGAAGCCACTGACAGCCGCGTGCTACTCATCCCGCCAACTCGAGAAACGGGAGCCCGCCGAGAGAAACGCCCCCTTACGCTCCTCGAGCAGAAGCGAACCGCGAGCAGCGCTCACCGCCGCCGCCAGCGCGCAACTGGCAGAGGGAGACGATCCGGCCGAGACGTGGTTCTCCCCCCGGAGCTGGTGCGACTGCGCACGCGCGTATCAGCTGTGCCCTGCTGCTGTCTGGATCGCACGTGTCTCTCTCCTCCCGGCGAGCGGTTAGCGCGCGTAGGTGGGTGCTGTGTGTATTCGGAAGCGCTGGAACTGAGTAAACGCGGACGTCAACAGTTGCGGCTTGTCGCTGCTAGCTGTTTATGGGCACGGACGGAGGAATTGCTCGGTGAATGCAGGAACCCCCCAAAACAAGAAATTAATAAACTACTAAACGACCCGCCGCGGTGGCTCAGTGGTTGGGGCGCTCGACTACTGATCCGGAGTTCCCGGGTTCGAACCCGACCGCGGCGGCTGCGTTTTTATGGAGGAAAAACGCTAAGGCGCCCGTGTGCTGTGCGATGTCAGTGCACGTTAAAGATCCCCAGGTGGTCGAAATTATTCCGGAGCCCTCCACTACGGCACCTCTTTCTTCCTTTCTTCTTTCACTCCCTCCTTTATCCCTTCCCATACGGCGTGGTTCAGGTGTCCAACGATATATGAGACAGATACTGCGCCATTTCCTTTCCCCAAAAAACCAATTATTATTATAAACTACTAAACCAAGTTAGGACGTGATAACGAACGAGTGAATGAACTGTCGAAGGAAGCAGTTATAGAGGTGAGGGAAGAGAGGAATGAATGAATGAATGAATGAATGAATGAATGAATGAATGAATGAATTTTAAGATGTGCGGAGGAAAGAAATAAAAAAGAAACTTAGTCGACCGTCTAATGAATACTCGTATTAAGAGTCCCACGTCGAGCTCATTTGCTGACGTACCTTTATTACTTCTCACCTTCTGACTATGGCTGGAGATAGCCATGGGAAAATTTTAACGCCGGAAACGCAAACAGTATGTCACTGCTATGCATGCGCACAGGTAGCGGATTCGAAGGGGGCGAAATGAAGAGGCCTGTGTGCTGTGCGGTTGTCAGGCCGGAATCATCCGGAGCCCTCCACTGCGGCGTCCCTCATAGCCTGAGTCATTTCTGGACGTCAAACCTCATTGACCATAAACAAACCGGGTAGTGGAAATTAGGAAAGATTTTTTCGGCGCACGGTCAATGACTACCTCCCAGTAGGAGCGCACTGCAAAGCAGCACGAGATCCTTGTGCTCAGGAATGCCATGTGCCGTGCAGTGTAATGAGCGGACCTAAAGGAAAAACGCAGTACCAGAAAAAAAGGGGGATCCTCCTCGTGTAGTGACCTAATGTTTGCTCGTTCATGCCTGGGGGCATGCGCAACCAGATTCGGCATCTTGCCTCAGAAAACCGGCCGCATGTTTCAGCAAACGCATATGTAAATCTCGACTGCACAACCTCGCCTTCGACAGCCGGCAGGTGCCGTGAAACGGTGTGAACAGAGCTAAACGAAGTTTAAAATATTCAGTATTTCTTGTGCGAAAATGTGGGCCACCCCTTTGCCCCTTTCGCAAGGTGTTCTTTTGATTGCACAGGCACGTAGCAATGATTTCTTGTCTCACGTCTTCGTTATGGTTGCTATGACACCAAGCGACAGATTGTTACGTGTTTCGAGCCAAAGCCCGTGATATCGCTCACACGGCTACCTTGTTTGGTGTCACACGGTTTGCGTCACATCGCTTAAGCAATGCGTATACTTATATAGCGTTGGTATGCCGTACACGTCTCCCCTCCCCATGGTAAAATTCCCTAGCGCGTCTTTCAGTATTGCAGCTTTTCTCGTCGCGTTCAGTTCGACGAACTTCACCCGCACGCAGGGAGGTATCGCATTCGTTAGTACTAACTCCATCATAAGAGTACTCCACCTGAAGCAACTGCAACTGGTGGTGGTAGTGGTTTTGTTAAAAAATATTAGTGAAAAGGAAGGAAAAGATTTTTGCTTGCCCCGGCATCTGCCATCGTTACTGAAGCAACTGCAACTGCAAAATTGTTTTTCCTTTTTTTTCGGACATGGACTTTTTCGCTTATCAGTGGCTACGAGTAGAGTTGGACACAGAGTTATTCTCTTATCAGCAGCTAGAATTTCCGCTCTGTAGTCTGTATATCTCTCTGCTTGATAGCAACCCCTTCCTTGCATCCCAAACGAAATTAAACGCTCTTCAAGAATTCGCAACGCTTGCCGGCAGTGCTATTCCAAGTCCACGAGACGGAGAGAGCGAAAGCCACCGTGGGTGGCACTTGTCTTTTTCCCTCTCTCTTTTTCTTTTTCCTCGCCAAAGCCGAGAATACTTCGTCGGTGGGCCCAACGCGAAAAATGCGTCTCCCGCGAGGTGCTGAAATTTCTTCGCGCTCTTCTTCAGAGACAGATTGTTTAAACGCGTCTAATGAAAGGCAAACAGGCCTCGAACTCGCATTTGGGGGACGCAGCAAATACACAGAACGCACGCACTGCACACTCGGCCTTCCGAATGGCTAACCCTCAGTTTCGGCGCGGGATAAATGCCAGCTTCGGCAGTAAGTTTCGCGACTAGAAAAATTGCCCCGCAATTACAGCCGGAGTTGCGTGCGCTCCTGCCATGGATTACGAGGGTAAGCATATACAGGTGGTGCAAAAGGTTCGTTTTCTTTCTGTCTGTCTTCGGCAGTGTCACCCCGAACATCGTTTTGTTGGAAACGTGCCGGTAATAGGCGGTTACCGGCGAAAGACGGACGGCAGCGGTGCCGGAGTCCGAAGAAAATTCAAGCCGACGGATCGTGAAAGACGTGACGCTTTCACCCATGCCAGGGTCGTGGTTAGTGGTTTCAGAACCTCGTTTCCCCGCGAGCGCGAAATGAAAATAATGCAACGGTGGCTTTACGAAGTGTAAAGAGGCGTAGCCTGGAACTGCCATTTTGGAAAGTGAAGATAGCTAGGAAGTTGGGAGGGGGATGTGTAGTGATGTCGCTGAAATATGTCCAGCGTTTGAGACGACAGGTAGATGAGGTGAAGAGGTGGAAACTTTTCTTTTTATGCGGAGGTAAATGCCACATTATAAGCGAAAGGCCGTGAGTTGGTGAGCCCATCGATATGTCGCTGCCCGCCCGCTAGTGTGTCGTGAGGGTGCTTATTTCAAGACGTTAGCCAATACAAGCAGACTGTGCCATTAGGCGCGGAAAACTACCGAGACGAGAATTCGGAGGCGGCTGGAGTTAAGCGACTTGCCATTTTCGTCTGCCACTATTACATCATTCTTGCCTCGACCGCTCCGTAATTCAACATAATTACATATGATTCAAGATGAGAGCCGATCGAAATAGCTAGTAGATCCCAAACCATTTTCATTACTTTTTCATGACCCTTTTTTGTACCGTGACGAGAGAGAGGCATAGCAATTATAAAACCTTCTAGGCAATTTAATTCAGTTTCGAGCCTGCGGTTTTAGATTAAGCAAGCAATAAAACTCAAGCAAATTTTTCGATGTATGGCTATTGATAAAAGGGAACTTTTCACTTAGGCACTGCATAGGCACTACATATGTACAAGAAAGTCTACACTAAAAAAAAAAAAACAGTGCTTTCGTTTATTTTATTTTAGTCTTAAATTTATTTCCTTTTTGGAATATCGGTATTTTAAAGTTGAATCCCCTACATTTGTACTATGCATATTCCCATTCCCTACTCGTTGTCTGCTTCCTTTCGGGCTCACTAGCATTATATTCGGTGATTTAAAGCGAATTTATTTACACCCAGCGTAAGACTTGAACCAAGCACGAGAAACTTAAAGATGCATACTCATTAGCCCGAAATCAAAAGTTTACCGCTTTCGTGAAACGTTTTGCACGGCCACCGTGTGCCAGTTATACGCTGGACAACGTCATGGAGTTTCTGTGGCGTTCCTGTCTTTACAATTCGCCACACAAGAAGAAACCCGTTCACCTTACTGCCCAGTGCCTCTGAGCCTGGAGCGCTGCGCGTTACCTGAGTGCAAGGCCTGGCAATATCTCTCTTTCTGTGCGCAGTGAACAGTAGTATGTGAAAGCGCAGAGCATCAGTCTATGTGATCCGGTTAGTAGATAAAATCATTCATAAAAATTGTCGAGCGCGGCATTTTTGAAGAATGCTTCAAATACGTGCTAGCCCTTGTGTGTAACGAAGGACGCACCTTCTATAATAGACAGCGACAATGAAATTACGGCACTTATGCACCTCCGCAGTAAACGAGAGCAACGTTCTGAGGAGTAGGCGTGCTTTACTTCATATGTTATGGAGGAGCTACAGAGGGGCACGAAGACTGTTCCGGCGACCTGCAACAGACACTGCACTAACCCCGGCCTTAAGGCACAAGTTTATGAACAATGACCCCGATGAAGCGATATGCAGTCACTGCCGAAGCCTGACGACCGTTACAGCGACATCGTATGGGAATGCCAAGGATATTCGGATATGAAGAAAGCCAACATTAAGTGAAATGCGCAAAGCATACGAGAATTTTTTTATCTTTTAATATGCGGTGTTAATCAATGAGAAATTAGTAGCGTAAATATTTTTTTGCCTAAAAATATATATTGATTACTAAGTCGAAGAAAAAATTAGAGAAAATAACCACATGTAACCGGTGGGACCCGAATCCACACCCTCCGCAGATCTCGTGCAGTGCTAACTGAGGAACGACGGCAGCTGTCCAATCTTCTACTTTTTGAGGCGTTTATGTTGCATGTAACCTAACCTTGAGAGTGTTCACCAGCGCCACTCTCGAATACAGCGGCGGACGTAGGAACATCGCGTTACACCACAAGGAAGCTCACAGCACGGTGCTCGTAGAACTCCCTATTGCGATCCGCCCGGCCACGAACAGAAACTGTGTTCTCCCTACACTACACGACAGCACGGTCGTCACTTTGCTCTGGGCAAACCTCGGAGAATTTGTTGTAGAGGGGTCGGACAACATTGCAATACGGCAATCTGCCGCGACCGCATTAATCCGCCTGGGCCGTCGTGACAGCGGTAAAGCTACGTCCGCTCATACGCCAAAAGCCATATGCAGATGAAGGGCTTTTAATAAAGGGCGTAGATCGGACAGTCAATTAGCCTTCTTTATTATTCCGCACTGGAGTTTGAATGGTCACCGTTTTTGGAACCTGTGTTTACTGCATCAAGGTATAGAAGGGCCTAGGAAGAGACACTAGGCCTAGGAAGAGCCAGAAAGACGAGGGCAAAGAAAACGCGCCCTATATTGCCGCTGTCCTCCTGTTCTTTTTTTCCTAGCAGAACCCCACCGACGACACTCTTGCCAGTTCCCTCAGCGGAGGAATGGAACAAGCTCTTGGCCAGTTCAAGAAAAACAACGCAGCTGGCCCTTATCACGCGTGCTCGAGAGGTCACCCTGGAGGCCACCCTGGACTCGCCCCAGCCCCAACTAATCCCTTCCATTTTGTGGCAATAAAGTTGTAACCACCACCACCTGTTCTATTTTCGGGCTGCATTTAGAGACATGAACAAAGCGGCCCGCACTGTTACCTTAACGATGAACACGTCTTTCTCTCACAACAAAGCAGCGGACGCGAACGTAGCGTCGCCTGTCCTGTGACCTTGACACGCAATAAACTCAAGCCCCACGCTTATTTCAGTAATCTTCAGAAAGGATGAAAGACAGCAAAAAACGTCTCCGCTTCCTGTACCGCATTAAGGGTTCGCCACGGCTCGAGCGCCTCTCATCCCCGGAAAACACGTCGGCGGGATCAACAAGCGCGTGTTCTTAAGTGCCGAACCGCAAGCTATAGGATGCATCGTGAAGAGCGCTAGTCTGGCGGGAAGAAACCAACTCGCGCGTCGATCCGCTAATCTGGACACGATCACTCTCCCGCTTCGCCACGCCCCCCCGAGCAGTCGCGATGCTGTGCGAGAAGCGTGCGAAAAGTGGCGCCGAAGCGTCATGATCGATAACGGCTCACGAGGATTGCAGCGACTCGGCTCCGCGCTTGCGTGTGGTCTCCGCCGGTTTCGGCTACGAGTTGATGGGCGCAGTGGCGAAATGCAGGCGCTGAAAGGCCACGGTAACGGAGACGGAGGCGGGCCCGATTAGCCGTGATTGATTTCGGGGGAAATTGAAGAGGAGACTTGCATTTACACGCGTCACTGCTTTGCGACTTCTCCGGGGAGATGAATTCTCTTCCGCATTCGTGGAGTTCTCTTCTCGTTGCTTCTGTCCAGCATGGGAGGCTCTGTGACCCGCCTTCAGTCTAGGTCTAGGCCGTTCTTGTCCGCAGCGTGCGCTTTGTTTGTGTTCCGCCCTTATAAAAATGGTCTGCAGACAGTCTATAGACTTCATATAGACTCTTTTGCTTTGCTATAGAGACTTCTGTCATCATGAGAGGTTCTGTGGCCAGCTAAGGTGCTTCAGTATCGATGGCAGGTGCCGGGGCTAGCAAAAATCTTTTGCTTCCTTTTTAGTATTATTTTTAATAAAACCACTACCACCACCACCGCCCGCCATCAGTCTAGGTCTAGGTCACTCTTGTTCGGAGCGCCCGCTCTGTTTGCGTTCCGCCCTTACAAAAATGGTCTATAGACAGTCTATAGACTCTTATAGGCTCTATTTCCTTGCTATAGATATTTCTTTCTGTCTATTCATAGCCTGCAGACTGCCCATGAACAAAAGTCTACTAAAAGTGTATGGCCATAAACCTACATTGTCTATAGACTGTCTATAGGATTTCTATTGCCTAGATTCCGTTCTCTAGAGTCTGTCTATAGCGAGTCTATAGACTATATGAACAGAAGTCTATCGACAGTCTATGGACTGTCTAAATAAATTTTTGTGAGGGCGGTTCCAGTCGCGCGGGCGGTACACATGTTGTTGACAGTAGAGACCCTGCTACGATCCCAAGTTGTCCAAAAGCGGCCGAGACATTCTCCGCGGAACAAAGGAAATAGTCAGCTGGCAGTTCAGCCTCTGAACATCAGCGATAACGCGTGTGCGCATTGTGCGTGTTGCTCATATGTGAGCATGAACAAAAGAAGCCAACGGTCATTGAAAGCAAGGAAAGCATGAAGGAATATTTTTGTGTGTGGTGTTGAATAAAGGCGGGAATGAGTTAGCGCAACCGTGCTGCGCAATGCGTCTTTTGCTAGCGGACAAGAGTCAACATATCCAGGAAGAACCAGAGAATCAATTTTTACAGATACAAATCATTCCATGGATTTCTCATCAGTGCCCCTTTTGCATACAGACATTCGAGCCAGACAGACATAAGTGCTGCACCAAAAGCTGCAGTCAGATTTCGACTTCGGTTGCTCAGCAACACGCTATTCAGATGTTCTGGTCAAGCGTACGCTGTGACCAGTTGAAAGAGGAGTGGCCTGAAGCGAGAACATTAGAATTCACCCAAGGGTATAGGACAGAAATTAGAAGAACATGTCAAGAGCAGAGTTTGCTAATCCTCTCGTGCTCGAAATTGCTCAGAGTACGAAAAACTTGGACATGGGTTGCTGAAAGGCGAAACTGAAATAATGTTGCGGATGTGGATGCGGGGAGATTGTGTACAGGGGGAGGTCACTGCTGAACGCTACAGCCAACGCTACAGCCTAAGGTACGCAACTCCTTAAAGCCTTCGTTATCTAAGCGTTCCACCGTCTCGGAGCCACGGATTATCAGTAACTATAGTTTGTGCGCATCTCATTATATTTTTTTTTTGCAGACACAGCGCAAATTAAAAAAAAATCGCCTTTATCGTGGCCGCTGTTGCGTAGAGTTTGCATTAAAAATAGCTCGCTAAGTGTTTTGCAAGCACTCAATACAGAAAAAAATGTTGGAATCAACACCCCCACTGATGTGTACAAAATCAGGAATTCATGGGAATATTTATTTTTTTTAGCAGCGCAGCAGACTTTCCGAAAACACGCGCTGTTAATCTACGCCTAATGCCACCAGAACTTTCACGTTTGTATTTTCCTTCATGACGCCCGAAAACTGCCAATCGCATATCTCCTTCAAACAGACTCAGTTGGGATGACAAAAGCTTCAATTAGCCAGGCACGGAAAGCCAAAGAACTGCATCGTTTCAACAACAGTATTTGCCGGCGTAGGTATGCGTGCATTTTTCTAACTCGCAATAAATAGTAAAGCAGACTCATATAAAGAGCCAGCTAATCTCAGTGCGGACAGGACCCAGTTGCCTATGTTTAACAGAAAATCGGAAACAACGAGCTCGTCGAGAGAGTTTGGTTTCTTGCGTCGGACAGGTCGCTGACCTTTGGTACAACAACATTGCTTACCTGATCGCCCGTCGGGTGGATTGAAGGAGATTCAGTTCACCGCAGTGGCTTTTTTGCCTTTCAACGCGGAACACTATCCTTTTGTACACGTGAACTCCGATACGCTGATTGTGCGGATAGGACAGCTGCGTTGACGTGGCCGTCTGGATGACGTCACGAGAGGTTTTTCTAGCCCTTGTAATAGCGCTACATCTCAGGATTGGAAGAACACAGAAGAAGAAACACGTTCGAAAAGCAAACCAAACTAATAAAATAGCCTTCTTTCGCAAGAATGTTAGGAGTCATCGGTCTCTTCGTTTTCCATCTTGCTTACTTTGGACCACGTAACGGAGGAAGGTGTCCAGTAGAACCACCGAACCTCATAGTAGCATTCGCAGTAATAGCAGCTGCTTAAGCCGAGTTAATTTTTGGCCCAGCTTTAGCTGATTGTCCAGAATCCAGACTAAGTTCGGAGGTTACTGCTGCATCATCTCCCGAGAAGCTCCAGCTTCCACCACCATTCATGGAGATAAAAGAAAATGTTCTTGCTTTTAGAACTGAGGTGTCACCGAAGTTCGACATGAATGGTGTTTGTGCAAAAAGCTAGGCTTTCGTCTATATTGCACAGACGGGAGGTTTGTCTGCGTTTTAAACCGGATTCGATGATGCTGAATAAACTCTACCTGGCATGACAGCTGTTGGAAGTAATACAGACATGACAGTCCTCGGGGCGTTCGCAAGCATTTTCCGGTTAAGGGCTGCGCTTTGTGTGCTTGCTCTATTATCTATGTCAGCGCACGTTCAATAACCCTGCGTGGTCTAACTTAATCCGGATTCGATCAACCGCTACAATGTCTCTCATGTCTCCCATGTGTTCCTTCGCAACAATAAACCCCACAATTAAAATTCTGAATTTAATTTGATCTTACGCAGTTCTTATTCGCACCTGTATTATTCCGAAAATAAATTCTGATTAGGGGTCATAAATCTACGCTGGTGATGTACTCCTCGAAAAGTGCGTTTTAAACTTTTCCGAAGGGTAAAGTTGAATTTCCAGTTTGCTATGATATATTGCTTTCATTTACGAGAACCTCCTGTGGTACGTTGCTCGCCTGGACGCCTAAATGAGCCGATACACGGCGGTTCGTAACTGATAGCCAATTATTTACCGTCGTTGGTTCCGCGATAATGGCCGCGCTTGTGCGCCATACCCTCTCAGTGTTCGCTCCTCGCGTGTTTCTGTTACGTTTAATAACAGCGGCCTGTTAATATGCCGATAACGAAAAACTTTCGGACAACGGTGTTTGAGAACTCCTTTCCTAAGCGGCGATATTTCAAAAAAAGCTCAGTTATTCGCCGATAATTTTTCTCTCCTCAAGTTTCTGAAAAATCAGCCAAAGGGTGTTTGTGCAGAAAGTAATCTCGGTAGTGCCAGGCACAGGAAACTAGGAAGGAATATGAAAGGAAGGTGCCCCATGTTTTGCGGGCTAACAATTTCACGCAAAAAATTAACAACAACAATGAAGCGAGGCCAAGAGTTATTCAACAGAAATCTCTGGGCGTAAAGCTACTGAAAATCAAAGGAAATTAGGCACGTGATTAAACAAGACGCGAAAAAGCAATTGAGGAACGCGGTAAACTCAGCCGAAGCAAGCACCAAATATCGCATGGGCCATACCGAACGTCTTATGTGTCTGCTGATTTCTTTCCCATCAGTGCAGAATAACGAACCGGTACCCTTTTTGTTTCACCTTACCATTCTTCCTCCTCACCTCTTTCTCATTACTGTCTTTTCTCTTCTTCCTTCTCTCTCTCTCTCTTTCTCCCATCCCGCGCTCCTCTGAACCAGCGGGAACCACCTTAACCCTGCCTTTTCTGACCGAACACACATATCAGCAGTGCTTGCTATAATAACGGTATCACATTATCATGCCACTCTGAAACACCAAAATTTCAGAAATATTTCTCTTAATAGGGCTTTTCATTAACTTTTGAGAGAAAAACAAGAGGGAATGGCTTAGACTCCTATTTTATACTCACAGTGTTTAAGTCGCCGTTGTTTCGTGCCCGCGGCATAAAAACTTCGCATTCCTTCATCTGTATAATAATCTTATCCTTAGTAGGCTGCCCAAGTATTCACCTGCCTCGATTCAGCAAGTGCGGAGATTATGAAAATAACTGCGAGCTTCATAAAGACATTCAGCTGACGCCATCCATTCTGGGAACCCAAGAAGCTGGAATTTGTAGTATACAGTTATCCAACTGTCGCAAAGGAAAAACAAAAGACGGTAAAGAAAGCTGTAGATGAGTGAACACTCTTAAAGGGCACTAAGCTAATGACACTTTATCTAATCTGCTGCTTAACCCCAGCGCAGAAACGAACTTTTCTGGCTTCAATGCCTCGTCAAAATAACGCATGCTGCCTAACTTACGGGCTTCCGGGCAGCAATCGTCAAGTTTTCAGCGAAACGAGTAGCTGAGACACCCTCACGGGAAAGAAGTTACTGTTTTAAAAGAGAGGCACAGCGAATAAGGCCCAGCTCGTTCGCAGTAGCCCCCTGAACGTGAATGCCTCTTGCCCCAGCTCAGTGGGCATCAGAGGTCCGGAGCCGATTCGGCCCATAATTGCTGACACCGTGCCGTCGCATTCCTCTACGCGTTTGGCCGTTTGTCTTATTCTGGCTCCCTCTCGCCCTCTGTGTGTTTCAGGTACGAATGGGCTCGCACTTGCACACCAAATACCGTCCATATATACTCTGCTGCGTACCGTTCCCTCAGTGATTAACGACCCTACTCGGCCAATTCCGTCCCCCGAAGCTCCTGTCAGACTTTTTCGCTTACAGTGTGCTCGATAAAGCTGTCCCCAACACGCGCGCTTTTCTGAGCTCAATTTGTTTCTCAACACACGTGGGTTTCGTGCAATTGCGTCGATGCCCGCAGGCAATAAGTAAGGAGCCGTGCCTTACGCCATTCGTTGCATAGGTGAGGACGCGAGGCGGCGTGCCTGCGTGTTCTTTATAGGGGGGTGCTTGTTCGGTCCTAGTGCGAGAGAAAAACGGAAGAGGGAAAGAAGGGTTTGTTGTTCCAACGTCTTGATGTGGTGAACACTTAATCGAGGCAGCCAGCAGCAGGACTCGGCAATTACAGCCGGACCGCGCGCTGCCTTTAAGTGGTACCTTCTTGCGCTACCGTTCTGCGCGCTAGCAGTGGAACACATTTTGCGTAACACCGATAAACGCACCGTTATGATCCATAGCGCAGCAACAAAACAGGGGACAAACACAAGCGCTAAACTTCCACTACGGCTTTATTTGGTGCACACAGAATTTATACATGAAGAAAAGAACGATACCTGTCAGATTAGACAAGTTACTTTGTGAACAAAAGCTTAAAAAGCACATGCAACACATTTCACCGGTTGGCATACTGCTCCGAGTTTTTTGGCCAGTTCCGCCATATCCCTGTGGTATATGTTTTTGGGCCGTTTTATTGTTACTTGAACAGCTGTTTGCGAAGTTGCGTAACTTGAGGACCATTTCGTAATGATCTTTATTCTTATTTTCTTTTGCCTGTTTTCTCTTGGCCATCTTCATTCGTCGTGAAAGTGAAATACGTTGCGCTCTGGCTAACCAGGCATTACATACAGTGCCGGCTGATAGCATAAAAACACATAAAAACGGACCCGGAACTGAAACTTTTTCATATAAGGCTCTTGCTTTCTTTACTGTTAAAATGATCTCTCATGCCGGTACTTAGTGATAGCCTTCGCATTCCTCGAGGAGATTGCTTGTATCATATTGCAGCAATATGAATCCAGGGCCATTTGTACCACTGCACTCGTACCTTGTACTCTATGGCCGCATGCATGATCTGCGAGTAATTATAAACTAGAAGTAATTGGGAATTGTTTTTCGCTTCTAATTATTCTTTCTTTTTTGTACTTTGGAGAACTGAATTCACGATTTTCGAGAGAGAGAGAGAGAGAGAGACCCAAGAAAGTAGAGGCAAGTGTGTTCACCAGACAACACTAACCTTACACGTGAGGAGGGGGATGAAGGTAGCGGGACAGAAGAGATGAAGAAAGTTGAGTTCAGTTCGTTGTGCAAATGGAACGGTGCTCGAGTGCTCCTCTGCAGTGTGCAATTTACGGGTAAATAAAACAAAACAAAAGATATCTTGGCAACTCTTGCACTTCGCTACCGGCAACAATTCATGCTCAAGCATTCATTTCTATTCCAGGTTTTATTCCAAGCGGTGATTTTTCGATTCTTTCGGCACTTCTTGTTCCCTTTCTTTTCAGACAGTATGATGACAAGCTGGCTCAGTACAAGAGCGCTGCGCCCGCAAGCATTCGGCTCAGTTGATAATTATTTTGGGGGCATTTTTTTTACAAGTGCCTTCAATTCGAAAATAAACGCTTTGAGCTTTGTATAGCCCCACACTCCAGGGAATTGTGGGATAGAAACAGAAAGTTGCATGCAGCTTGCTGTCTATGTCTTAGGTTTGCTTCTCTTTCTGTCTTAGAATAATAAACGTCAAACAGTAGAAGAGATCGACGGCGGAAAAGGAGGGAGAGGGGGCGAACAAGGAGCGGGTGTCGATGCATCTTACAAACGCACCTAACTGTCCTCATTCAGGTGTTCATGAAAAAGGCAGTGGTCTCTAATAGACGACCCACGGACGTCCAAGGCATGTCCGCGGCGGCCTTCCCACACGAGTTCTGCCGGGCTCCCCAGTGACATACAACATTCCCGCGCACTTGCACATCCGATCTGCCCGCGTTTCCTATCCCCGAGGCGGGGGCACCCATCATGATCACGCAAAAGTGGGCGCATCGCGAGCGACACGCTCGAAGAAATAAACGCAGCCGTAATAAGAGAAACTGAGCGAATGCAACTACCCTCGGATCATCATCAAACGCCGATTATGTTCGGCGCTCCGAGCACCCGCCGCGGTGGTCGTGGCGGGGAACCGCGAGCACTAGCGGAAATTGCGCACCTCTGGCGGCGCCCACGTTGCCTGCGGATATGGATCCTCGAGACATGCTAGAGAGAGCCGCGTGTGGAACTTGTATCAGAACGACGTAGTACGTACCTACGTAGTAAATACGCCGCCGCCGCCGCTCCAGGTTTTATTAAAGCCGATCGTTCTTCTGCTGAGTCGGCTTCTATTTGATGTTGCCGCTGGATGCCTCTTGCCGGAAACATACGCGGTGTGCACGCATCGCCACACCATTTCGAGCTTTTGCTCTGAATCATAGATGATAAAGCATTTTCTCTTGCCTCTGAGTATTTTTTGAGGATCGTAGTTTCTGATTCAAGGCTGTCTTATACTATCGGTTTCTTCCCTTTGACATTTGTGCTTACTAACAAACCATACAGTTCTTTGCCTCCATGTAGTACCCATATTGCATCGCTATAAATACGTGAAAATTTTTTCCCTCATCGTCCAGCGCCACACGGCATGTGGCGGCAGTAGCGCAAACTAGAAGCTATTGTCCATATTTCGTGTGCTTAGGGAGGTGAAAATTTATTTACTTTATTATACCAAACCAAGCTGCATGGTGTAGAAAGTTACCCATGCTGCGCATATGCACTTTGTCAAAACACGGTTCAAATCTGCACTCCGAACAACAGAGGCGGCGTGTCTGTTGTGTACAACTGTTATGTACAACAAGTGAAAATTCCAGTCTCGTCAAGCGGTTGAGCATGCACACAGAAAATCGCATTTTAATTGCAATGCAAAAGCCCGAACGGTAGTAGACAGTTTAAACTGCGAAATTGTGCGATTGCTGTTGGTCCTGACAGCTGGCATACCCTCTGCCAGAGTAACTCTATACTGCAGTATTGCAATCTCCTTCATGCAAAGGCAGATCAGCACATTGACTTGCACTTGTGGCTACCTGTCCATTTGTTCAAAACCCGCTGCCTCATAGTTTCGCCTGTCAGAAACTTACAAACATCTTTACAAGCCATTGGCCATTGTCAAGCGGAACTGGCCATATATATGCTTGCCGTCCATGAGTGAGTCATTTCTGAAACACTCAATCACACATAAACATTTTTTTTACTCGCGTAGCAAGCAAAGAACCATGATATTTTAGGCTTCTAAACACTCCTCTTACTTGTTTGCATTAATAATTCGGTCGGAAAAAGCTCACAAAGCGCAAAACATACCAGAAATTGTTGTCAAATATGTACTTGAGGTGAGAATTTCGCTTTTAGTCGCACATGGTTATAGCACGACTTATTGAAACCCGTGACAAAAGAAAAGATAACGCACGAGCTTTAATTAGTACAAGACAGTTGAAGATACGCGGCTTCACCTTGATCATAACGAGCATCTTCAACACGACAATGGTCAACATCGTGTTCGACACAAGTCACCACTATCGGGCAAAATTGTGACTGAGAACAAATATAAACACAAAAGCGCGAGATCATAACAAATGGTCAAGCCGAGGCGGCGGATACTAACGCGAGAGAAAAAAAAAAACATACGTTAAGAGGAGGCAAGTCTGAGGGGTCGTGCTCACCCCGAACGTGATCTAAAAGACGCTGGCAACGAAGAGGTTGATTACGCAAGGTGTGGGCCACGTATGCAGTCACCCACGTACACGACGCTTTACGATTCATAATATCATCCTTACGCCTACCTCATAGACGATCATAATGTAATCACACTTATTTACTGCAGCCATTCCCTTCTTTATCATGACGTGGTTGCATGATTGTGTGTGCGTGTTTGTGAGAAAGACCGGGGGTGCAGGGTACAACGGCAAGTACCAACATTTATTAGATAAATATCCCATTTTGTCAGAACATCACGACGCAGAGCCCGCCGTCTACGCTAATTGGTAAGTTTTTCTTATTTCAAGTGATTAATAGCGGCAGCACTCAGGGTGAACTCCAAATCACCGAGGCTCGCCAAAAGTCGCCGCTGCAAGCTGGGCATCCTTATATGCGCATTCGGTCTCCCTGGGAACCTCCTCGAGTCAGCCTTTCAAGAAGAGAAGCCGCTACAAGCGTACTTTCGGCTATCATTAAATAGAGTTTGCTCAGAAGAAAATTTAAAGGTAATTAAATTATGCGCCGCATTTGTCAAGGCAGTTCTTGTCCAAATGTATTAAGTGCAATTTTTGTAGAGCGTTCTTCAGATTTGGGGATGCGCCAGATCTTTTCCGCATAAAACTGCTAATTCCACTGTGATACTTGGCATACTTCTCATATGTGTTCGTGCTTTAAAACGGCCAGTTATTGAACGACACTTTTGCAGTCGTACTACTGCTGACACATATTCAAACGCGCACCCGCATTTTCCCAAGCCTTTCTTTCATTGTCACACACATCGAACTCGTCTAGGAAGAAAAATACTGCGTAGTAGAAGGCGCTTTTAAGACAGCGCGTACGCTGCACCAACTTCTTGCCCCATTTTCTCCTAGCCGACCGACAAAACTAAGCTTGATTTAGGGATTTGGTTAAAGGTGTTTAAAGTCACGAAGCGACTCAGGCTATGAGAGACGCCGTAGTGGAAGGCTCCGGAAAAATTTTGACCACCTGAGCTTCTTTAACATGCGCTGACATCGCACAGTACACGGGTCTCTAGCATTTTACCTTTATCGAAATGCGAACGCCAGGGCCGGGATCGAACCCGCGTCTTTCGTGTCAGCAGCCGAGCGCCATAACCACTGAGCCACCGCGGCGGCTTGAGAAGACCGGTATTCACACGTTGAGAAAAAAATTCATTAACTTCTAAACAACAGCATCGAATAAGACACCGACCTCAGCAAAAAGGAAGAGCTAAATAGGAATACTAACAAGGAGACACGAAAGAAAACCAGAAAACGAAGTTTAGGACGAAAACTGCCATGTCAGCGACCGGCAAAGCCAGTCGCTAACAGACTAACTTACGCTAACGTGATTCGCGCCAAAAAGAGGAATTTGCGTCCGGCACCCATGCAAAGAGGAATGGGGTGCCGACCAAGAAAACAAGCCTAATAATTCCCGGGTTAAAGTGATTTGCGCAACTGCTGCACGGACGGTGGCGCTTCCGTCGGCTAACTTCTGTTGATCCGGAGTAGCTGTTCTAATCAAAAACAAAGAACACATTCGGTTAGAGGCTCTAACAGGCTCGCGTGTGGGAAATGCGTTGTGCTCGAGACAGCAAAGATAGCCCGTAGCTTCCGCTCTGCTGAGCCTTCCAGCAAAAGTCCGGTTCTGCAAGAACTTGGCAGGATGCGCTGAATTACTATCACCACTAGTCGTCTCGTGATGCCGCTGTCTGCGCGCTTCGTGCCTGTGGTACCCGGACGGCTTTGCATGCATATCTCATGATTCAGGAATATAATTGAAAGTTAAAGAAGTATGAAAAAAAACACACAATCGACTCCTAAATTTAGTAGGCAAGGTGGCTCTAAGCCACCTCTCCGATCCCAAAGAATGCTGAACACCAAAACCGGAAAATGTCGCCGAGGCTGTAGCCAAGCTGGAAAAAAAGCGGCTGATGGTGACGGTTCCGCAAGCCTTGAAAGGATCCAGAGACACATTACTTAGATCCGACAAAAGAAATGGAAGCAAGTAAAGCACTCAAGTGACTTGGCGGATACCCGCGTGCGGTTACCGCCATCCGCGAGGTGTCCTAGAATGCAATACGCTTTTTCTGCAATGCATTTCTTCCCTACACCTACTATCGACAACGAGATAGACTAGAAAATGTTTGCAATTCGCCTCCACCAAAATACGGCCTCTGTGTCACAGATTCTCAGGATCTTCTGTGGAATATCAGAACGTCATAGTCACTGAGCCGGCGCCCTGCGTGCTCATTTAGATTAAATTAAATCCCTACATAATGAAAGTCCTATCTACCTATAACATAATAATAATAATAATTGGATTTTTTGGGGGGGAAAGGAAATGGCGCAGTATCTGTCTCATATATCGTTGGACACCTGAACCGCGCCGTAAGGGAAGGGACAAAGGAGGGAGTGAAAGAAGAAAGGAAGAATAGGTACCGTAGTGGAGGGCTCCGGAATAATTTCGACCATCTGGGGATCTTTAACGTGCACTGACATCGCACAGCACACGGGCTTGTATAATTGGTTTTTTGGGGGGAAAGGAAATGGCGCAGTATCTGTCTCATATATCGTTGGACACCTGAACCGCGCCGTAGGAAGGGATAAAGGAGGGAGTGAAAGAAGAAAGGAAGAAAGGGGCACCGTAGTGGAGGGCTCCGGAATAATTTCGACCACCTGGGGATCTTTAACGTGCACTGACATCGCACAGCACACGGGCGCCTTAGCGTTTTTCCTCCATAAAAACGCAGCAGAGCTGCTATTCTGTTCATGTCTCGGGCTTCCTTTTAATAATTAATAATTGGTTTTGGGGGAAATGAAATGGCGCAGTATCTGTCTCGTATATCGTTGGACACCTGAACCGCGCCGTAAGGGAAGGGACAAGGGAGGGAGTGAAAGAAGAAATGAAGAAAGAGGTGCCGTAGTGGAGGGCTCCGGAATAATTTCGACCCCCCTGGGGATCTTTAACATGCACTGACATCGCACAGCACACGGGCGCCTTAGCGTTTCGCCTCCATAAAAACGTAGCCGCCGCGATCGGGTTCGAACCCGGGAACTCTCGGTTCAGTAGTCGAGCGCCCTAACCACTGAGCCACCGCGGCTTGTCGGGCTTTCTTTTCCTGCCTGCTTCCAAACGCTCTGCCTCCATTATGATAAACTTTCATTTTGATCTGCGTTTTTGATCATCTGAGTCGTTAATCTCAATGATGCTTTCTTCTCAGCCGAGGCTTCGTGTGACGTCACTAGCATTCCGCGCTCGTAAGAAGCGCGCGAAAGTTCAGATTCTCACTCAATCCTCCTCACTAGTTTTGTTGAGCTGCTGCCTTCCTCGCGCATCTTCTAGGGCAGGCATGCCATCCGGCCCTTTTACAGGCGTTCGCTTAACCAACTCCACAGAGCAATAGTAATGGCCGGTAAAAGCAACCATCATGCAGTGACCGAACGCACCGTTGTTCGCACGCAGAAAACAATCCCAGTAGCGCGCTTGACTTGCGCTACGATCACAAGGGTGCTCATGCAGGTTGCCACTGAACGAGCTTGCAAGGTTCCACTGAACGTCGTCAGCCGGCCACCGGGCCCTCAGGCGGTACGGAGTATGATCGAGAGAAGGACACCCTCGACTCGACACGTCGCGACCGCGCGACAAATAGCCGCTGCTCGCATTGCAGGCGCGGCTATGACACGCAATTTGCTCGTCGCCGCCGACAGGCATGGCCGCGGGACTGTCGCCTGGCGAACCGGCTCCGAGGACATGTGTCCGCTTGGTAATCACGGAGGGTGCACCCGTCGCTTCTTGATGCTTCGACACGGCAGGGCTCCCTGTCGGTTTGTTTCTTTCGTTTTTTTTTTACACCGAACCGCGTAGTCTTTCATTTTTCTTGAGAAGACAGCGAGCAGGAATTGCAGATTCTCTTTTCTGAATTTGTTCCTGTAACTTTCGCGTCAAGTGAAAGGACGACAGGTTATTTTCACGGGGTCTAATTTATCTCGTCGATGAGCGCCAGTTGATTTAAGCGCTATCAAAAACGCCTAGGCGAACGCTGACCATCAGACCACCGTAAGCTTCAATTTTCCCCTCTGTTCACCAACCGCATGGTGTGGCTGCCGCTAAATGTCAGAGCTGTGCCAAAACGGCATCAAATGCGAAGGCCGAATTTACGACCGTGGCAAGCGCGAGATTGGTTTAATATGCTCCCCCCCCCCCCCAAAAAAAATGAAGAAAACATTGATAGGCGTAACAGTACGAGAAATCCACTCCTACTACTAAGTACCGCCAGTAGCCATTTGAAGCACAGAGTTAACGTCTCTGTAAGGGTGCGGGTGTGAATTGTCACGGCAGGCCACCGGCTATCTCAATATTAGATTCATGCATGTGCTGGATGAAATCGTCGGCGTTAAAGGTGGAAAAGATGTCTTATGAAAGTAAAGCCATTTTCCAATTTCAACAGAAAAATACAGATCACAACCTCTTCGAATGAAGCAGTATACCGCAACACGACGAACCATATTTGTTTTGCAATTGTGGGCTTACTTTTTGTTCTATACTGTCCTTTCGGCGCAGGTAATTTACTCTGTTCCCGGTGAAGCGCATGGAGTAGTGCAGAAGCGCTTTACTAACAACGTATTCATTAAGTAATGTTGCCCGAAATAGGCGTACAAAAAAAACGAAAAGAAGAAAATTAATCATTTTTTTTTCATTTCATCACGCTTCCACACTGATGAGTGTGTCTGCATCTGTGCGCCTACATCTCACAGCTTTCTTCCGTGCCAAACACTAATCTTCTGTCCACCGCACATGCACCCAGCACCCAGTTATGAACACTTGTACGTTCACGACACTGCTTTGTACGCTTCGGTGCATGCACTCGAACACGTACACACGCAATTGACCGAAGAGAACTGACTCGTTTGCCAAGGCCGTTAATCACACTGGCGTTGCTCCAACTCCAGAAAAACAGGCGGCGGCGTTTGAAGAATTGCCGGGAAGATGTATTAAGCGAGAGACGCGGTAAGTTTCTCCGTGGGAGCCCCACACGAAAGGCGACAAATTACAACGGCTGGGACTTCAAAGCGCCCACCGCTCGACTAAAATGTCAGCCTGTGTTCGCACAGCCACCGGTTCCACACAGTGTCTGGTAGCCATGCCGGTGGAGAAGCGGCAGAACCCGATGTTATAAGCAGCAGCAACAATAACAATAATGGACCATGCGCCTAGAACATGGCAAGCGCCTATTAAATATAGGCGGAGTATTCAGGTATCGGCGCGTCGCGATCTCTGGACATCTTCTGGGAAGCGTACGCGATTTGTCTCCGACTCTCATTGCTGCCCTTACAAAACGGGTTGAGGCAGCCTTGGACGTTCTGTCGTGCACATTTCAAATTTTTATTCGCACGTAAATATTCACCAAGTAGGGTGCTTGCGTCTTTCTGTTTCTCCACTTGAGCTTATAGTTGTACCTGCACAAATTAGTTTTTTTTTATTACGCTTAACAAATATACAGTTCGATAACACTTGCTGTTGCGCTGGTTGACTCATATTTGCTCCTCAGGAGTATTTGTGGCGTGCGACAGAGACAAGAGACAGGACAAGACAAGCGCTCTTCTGTCTCAAGACAAAAGACAGGAGATGAGTGTTTTCCCAGTTCCTCTGCCTGTTGTCTCTGCCGAGTGTTTCATGCATTCCTAAAGAACTTAGAAAATTCCTCGTGCTTTCCTTGCTGGGCTGCCATCGCCGATCGCAGTATGTACGCCCTGTTCTTTCTCTACCATTCGTGATCAACCGAGATTTTCTCATCGTTGCTGCTGCTTCTGTCATCGTTGTTATTCCCGTTGTTTTCGTTGTCATTATCATCATAGCTGTGTTTCGTCGCTGTGGCTCTGTTTTAAAAGAACACACCACTGAAAGCGTCCACCCCAACACAGCGAACACGCCGGCCCAAGGTGCTCACGGACCTAAGCCTTCAGCGAGCCCCACAATGACCGTCATTTCCCTCCGCGCTCACAGCCAGATGACGGCGCCCGAAAAACCGCGCCACAGAAAGTGCATTCGCCTGTGCGCCCGCCCGCGGTGTCATCATCGCGCACAACTCGAGGGGGACGCCCTCATTTGGCATGGCGCATCTTCCCTGAGCTCTCGGGTTGCGTCACTGAGGCACATCCGTTTCTACTGCAAAGCACCCTGAGCGGAGCTCTTCCAAACGCAGGCATGCGGAACGCGCTCAGCCGCACAACCCACAGGGACACCCATGTGTGTTTTCTTGTATGGACCACCGCTGGTGCCCAGACTCGAATGTGATGATGAATTACGTGAATTTAGGGGCCGGTTGATTACAGGGGCGGACAGGGAGGCGTAATCAACATTTCCAGCGCTTTAATTTTTTTTTTTGCCGCGCTGTTCCTGGACGAGCGGTTCTGTAGCACAGAAGTGTCGACATCGGCGTCTCGAGTTCCACTAATCTATTCTTCTCCTTTTCCTCCAACAACGCTCTCATCCCCCCCCTCCACCCCCTCCCCCGGTTCTCCGGTGCGCCACACTGAAACGAAGAGTTCGTCGTGATTAGCACGGTTTCGTAAACATACCCAGCAATTCTGGACAAAAGCTTTTTTGAGCGGCAAACCGTTATGAACACGATTTTTTCATATAATGTAGGATTTCACTATAACAATCAGTATACCCGTAGATCACCCTACGGCTCTCTTACATTTTCTTTATTAACGTTTTTGATATCGTCAATAGAATTCCCCATTGGTTTTCTATGGCAGTCTTAACTGTTGGATGCGATCGATGGAAACGCTTTGAAAGAGTTTGCTACCTATCAGAAGAATGGACCATTATCGTCAATATTTCCATAACAGTGATTTACAATTTTCCAGTTTTCAAAATTTTTGTCCGAGGAAGTTGGACTTGGTAACTATCGCCGCCAAAGAAGATTTCATTATTCACTAGTGAGAAACATACGATAAGGGGTTTTACTTTTATCAAGTCAACAATAAGCTCGAGGTGGTCATAGAAAGACATCATTTGTAACGAAAAGGCAGGGACGTTTTCCAAACATGCTGGAACAGACGATCGGGCAAGATGGTGCAATGTGACGTTTGGAAGAAGCGCAACGCACGGATACAAAGTGAAACAATGGGACCCATAAAAGCTGTCTTCGTTTTTGTTCATCATCATCACCCTGACTATAAGCCCACTGTAGGAAAAAAGCCTCTCTCATATCTCAATTATTAACTCCGTTTTTATTATCCCGCCACCATTCCGCGATATTTTCTTTCTTCAGTAATTTTTCTCTTTTATTTAAATCTTGTTTATATAGGCCCAACTCCTCTATTTACCTTTAATGCCTTACAGTTATTTTCTTTTGCTTTCATGACTAAACCGTGGCCAATTCGGCTCTGTGTATATGTTCCATGTCAGAAGAGGCCGACAATAACCACTCATACATCGAATGAGTGGAACAACCTTCCTGCTGCCGTGGCTTGCATACCTGATTACGCAGTCTGTCGTCAGTCTCTAATGCGGCTGATTATATGTGACAACCCGCGTTAGTCGATTTTCTTCGTCTTTTTAGTGCTGTTGTACAGTTTTCTGCGTTACATTTGCAGTTTCCGTTTTCTTATTTCAGGTGTATTATTTTCTTCTCTCTTTCGATTATTGTATTCTCTCACACGTGTTACATTTCTTTTCATTTTATGATACCATGCTTTAACTGTGTAGTTTTGCCGCCTTTTATTTGTTTATGTTGTTTATTTCCCCATCCTCTCTGCAATTTCACGGCAATTGAGGGCTCCAAAATAAATAAATAAACAAACAATAGTTTGTCCTAAAGTCATCAAGTTAGGCTTTTCGCTATCACGAAACTTCAGTGTGCCTCGTCTTCATCCTCCTTGCTGTGTGTTGCGTTGTTTCCTTTTAAAAATGAGCCGCCGCGGTGGCTGAGTGGTTATGGCGCTCGGCTGCTGGCCCGAAAGACGCGGGTTCGATCCCGGCCGCGGCGACGGAATTTCGATGGAGGCGAAATTTAGAGGCTCATGTACTGTGCGATGTCAGTGCACGTTAAAGAACCCCAGGTGGTCGAAAATTTCCGGAGCCCTCCACTACGGCGTCCCTCATAGCCTGAGTCGCTTTGGGACGTTAAATCCGATAAACCAAACCTTTCTTCTTAAAATCTTACCTTATTACAATCAGGGGAACATGCATCCCATCAGGCGCAGTGCGCTGCTCACGGTGTGAATGGCTTTTTGCCAAACAGGCCATCCCTCATCCTTTAGTCTTGTGTTGAGACATCGCCCTGTCTGACCGATACAGCCAAACCCATGCCGCGGAAAACGGAATGCGGTAAACCACTCCCATGGCGTTAGCTTTGAAGGGTATGTGCAAACGGAAATGGGTAACGCCGTCCGTCAGTAGCCAGTGGCAGGTGGCAACCTGCCGACCGAGCTACGAACTCGGATATAATGAACCTTAGTATGCCACCTCGCTTATGACGATCTTTCGTGCGTTAGCCTCGGATATAACGAACCACAGTAAGTCACTGCGGGTATAACGAACTTTCATGTGTTAATCTCGGAGATAAACTTTCGTGTGATGACCTCGGATAAAACGAACTATCGTGTGTTGACTTCGGATATAACGAACCGAAGTGCTCCGCCACGGATATAGGGAACTTTAGTGCGCCACCCTAGGATATAACGAATGTTTGGCTACTTACGCATTCAAACGATTCGCCGAAGATTGTCTAAGAGTTTTTTTTTTTCTTTCTGCGTGCGCTCTCTGCTCACCGGATAAATTAACACTAACTAGCCCCATTCTCGTACGGTATGTATGTAGAACAGTTCATGTATGTATATAGAACAGTTTAAGTCCCCAATCTGAAGATGAGCTATACGAGAGACACTCTTAGTGCAGGGCTCCGGATTAATTTTAACGCGATAGAATGACCAATTCCTCATATGTGGGCATTAAACCATTAACGCTACCGTGTCAAACCCTAAAAACGAAGCTTAAGTGTCCCATCCAATTCTTTTGCCACCTCCCTTGAGTGCACTGTCATCCAACAGAACATCAGCGTTTTTCATTTCGCCACCATCGAAATGCGGTCGCGGGTGCCGAGATTCGACCCGGCGACCTGGAGATCAGCAGCCGAGAGCCGTAGCCACTGATCCGCGGTGGCTCTCGGGCTATGACGCTCGGCTGCTGGGGCAGAGATTGCGCTCTTGTGCTGTGTGATGTAAGGGCACATAAAAGAACCCCAGGTGGTCGAAATTAATCCGAAGCTCTCCACTAAGGCGTCACTCATATCCCATGTGTAGCATTGCGATAACACACTCGTACCATACCACTTGTATGTGAGTAGTTTTGTACGTCTTAATGCGATATAGAATTAGAAACCTCATAGGGAAAAAAATGCGTCGTTGATCTCATAATTATTCCCAGGACCGGAAATGACGTCATCAGACCGGCAGTGTCAACTACACGTTTCAATGTATCTTCATGGCGTCCGTGTCGCCACCTCTAGATACCTTCGGGGAAACATACAACCACCAGCTAGATGACCTGATGAGATGTAGCATGTTTGTTTGTGTGCAGACGGACGTGTTGGGTTCCGCTAATACAACCTCGATAGCATGACAAAAAACTAGATGTCAAGGCATCAACATCTTCTAATACTACCACATCGCGAGCACATAATGTAATCAGGTTTCCCTGTGAATTTTTGCTTGTTTCCATATGTTCTTGTGTCTGTGTTTATGCCATCTATACTGCTTTTCCTATCCACTCATCCCTTACGATCCTGTCTTGCTTTTCTCCATCTTAGCGCTCTACCCTATGCCGTTTATTTCCGCCGACCACCAGCTCAGAGGTGTTAATTAGATAGTTTCTGCGACCGCGACACCACCCTTCTGTCTTTTGAAATAAAACCACTACCACTACTGCTACCGAGATAACTACCAGAACACTAAAAATAATAATAAATAGCATGAAGCTCACAGGAAGGTTCAAGTAAATACATTCCTTTTTTTTCCTTCTTTCGACCGCGATCGTTATAAAACTGAAACTATTCGTGAAGCGCAAACTTTGGCGGCATCTAAAGATGCAACACAGCGCGCCGGTGCAGACGCAACGCTCGAAACTTGGCATCGCGTCGCAGTGCACCTCCTCCGCACGCATTGCACACTAAAAGCCGCCTGCGATTTCGGCAATCTCACAGCGCCTCGGGTCTCATCCTCAAACACGCAAACAAACAGGGGGTCAACGTTGCCTCGCACGGACGCGGCGAACCGCACAACCACCTGCGACAAGAAATCGTGACAGGCCAATTAGTAATGTGGCGGTGCCCCCCATTGCTTTTACGTCATCAATAATCGAACGTCACCGGATCGCGCCCACCTCGTATACTCGCTGCTCGAGGGTCTGATGGAGATTAATGGGAGCGCGGCGGGAGGCGGAGCCTGTGCGTCTTCAAACTCCATTTCTCATTTTGCATACACGCACCACGTAAAAAAGGCGTGGCATAATTCCGATACGGAGCTTTTCGCGAGACCGTGAACTCTCTTATCGCTTAGAACATTTGGGAATAGCGAAGCGCGAAGAACCAGTTTAAGTCGCCTTGAGTCACGTCTATAGCGACCACAGGAAAGCCTTGCGCGATACACTCCTGCGTGGCTGTTTGAATTGATAGTTTTACAGCTAGCATAAAAGCGGTCTGCGCATTTTGAAGCCGGTGCTGGAGTTGCTCCTACTAAGTCAATATGTCATTATGCGCAGAAAATTGTTCGTCTCATGTGTGCGTTGTCTTTGAAAAAAAGTGAGCGTGGATTGAACTCGAACTTAACGAAGCAAAGCATGCTGCTTTACTGTGACATCTGCGAACAGACCCCTTTTCCACATCACTGCTTTTCCACGACACCAATCCCGACGTGTACTGGTCAGAATATCACATTTCTGGGGAATACATTCCATTATCTGGTCATGCCCGAACACACCCAAACCGCAAGTCTCAGCTTAACCCGAGCCCTGACTTGCGGTACAGAACGACTGACTACTACACTCATGAGAACAAGCTTTAGCTGGCAGATGGGACCAAGACGGTTACGGAAGCGGTTACCGAAGACGGTTACAGCACTTATCTTCAATTTAAGAATATTTTCTCTCTTTCTCTTTACTTGCTTACTATCCCGCTCTATCCACAGATGGTCGAAACTATGCCGGAGCTCTTCACTACGGCGTCTTTTTCTCTCTTATTTCACTCCCGCCTTCATTTCGTCACACACGGCACCCGCCGAAGGGGCTCTGTGCATGGTTAGAGCGATGGCCTGCTGAACCGGAGTACCTGGGTTCGAACCCGACCGCGGCGCCCGCGTTTCGATGGACGCGAAACGGTAAGGCGCCGGTGTGCTTTGCGATGTCAGTGCACGTTAAAGCTGTTGTAGAGGTTTATTAAGATGTTTGCTAGCCTCGGCATCTGCCATCGTACTGAAGCACCTGCGCTCGGGCAGCGGAAATAAAGGACAGCAGGAAGAATGAAGAAATGAAATGAAAGAGGTGAGGGGATAGGAAAAGAGGAGAGGGGGAGAGGTAGTATACACAAACTATTTACACAATAAGAAATGTGTACAGGTTGCGAGCGTGATTGGTTCATGATGAAGCACATTAAAGAACAAAATAATTGGTTTTTTGGGGAAAGGAAATGGCACAGTATCCGTCTGATATTTCGTTAGACACCCGAACCCCGCCGTAAGAAAGATGATAAAGGAGGGAATGAAAGAAGAAAAGAAGAAAGAGGTGCCTTAGTGGAGGGCTCCGGAATAATTTCGACCACCTGGGGATCTTTAACGTGCACTGACATCGCACAGCACAAGGGCGCCATAGCGTTTTGCCTCCGTAAAAACATTTTGCCTCTATGTGAGACATCCTGCTACGCGATTGATTTGCGGCATCGGCAGTAGCATTGTTAGCGATATCGACATCACGGCGGCGGCTACAATGCAATCGGACTCTAGTAACACCTGAAACAAGTCAGTCAAGGTAATAATAATAATAATAATAATAATAATAATAATAATAATAATTGGTTTTTGGGAAAAGGAAATGGCGCAGTATCTGTCTCGTGTATCGTTGGATACCTGAACCGCGCCGTAAGGAAAGGGATAAAGGAGGGAGTGTAAGAAGAAAGAAGTGCCGTAGTGGAGAGCTCCGGAATGATTTCGACCACCTGGGGATCTTTAACGTGCACTGACATCGCACAGCACACGGGCGCCTCAGCGTTTTTCCTCCATAAAAACACAGCCACCGCGGTCGCGTTAGAACCCGAGAACTCCGGATCAGTAGTCGAGCGCCATAACCACTGAGCCACCGCGGCGGGTAGTAAGTAAAGGTAACAAAATTGAAAACTGGTTGTTGAGGAAAGGAAATGGCGTGGTATCTGTATCACATCTCGGCGGACACCTGAACCGCACCGTAACGGAAGGGATAAAGGAGGGAGTGAGAGAAGAAAAGAAGAGGTGCCGTAGTGGAGGGCCCCGGAATAATTTCGACCACCTGGGGATCTTTAACGTGCACTGACATCGCACAGCATACGGGCGCCTTAGTGCTGTACGATAATAATAATTGGTATTGGGGAAAAGGAAATGGCGCAGTATCGGTCTCATATATCGGCGGACACCTGAACCGCGCCGTAAGGGAAGAGATAAAGGAGGCAGCGAAAGAAGAAAGAGGTACCGTACTGGAGGGCTCCGGAATAATTTCGACTACCTGTGGATCTTTATCGTGCACTGACAGCGCACAGCACACGGACGCCTTACCGTTTTGCCTCCATAAAGACGCAGCCGCTGCGGTCGGGTTCGAACCCGGGAACTCCGGATCAGTAGCCGAGTGCTCTAACCACTGAGTCATCGCGGCGGGTAAATTCTAAGGTTTTTCCAGCGCCTTTTCTCGACCATGGGCTCCGTCTGACGCAGAAGCCGACCACCACCAGGCGCGAGTGCAATGGCCGCTTCCTCTGCAATTTCCGATGAGTCTGGGGTTGATCCTGATGCGATTAGTCGGGCCTGAGAATTAGCGTCGGCGAGAACCATGAGGGAGCCTGACGAGTACGCTGCCGCATCCACGTAGGCTACCTTGGGACTGTTGCCGTAGAGCTTG
The DNA here is from genome assembly GCA_030143305.2 of Amblyomma americanum. NCBI lineage: Eukaryota > Metazoa > Arthropoda > Arachnida > Ixodida > Ixodidae > Amblyomma > Amblyomma americanum. The sequence goes on from JARKHS020026745.1 coordinate 122,716, forward strand.
TGCAGGGCTATGGCGCGGGCTGTCCTGCGTTCTCCGTCGTGCTCGGGGTGCATGTTCTTAGGGATTGGAAGGATGATGAGATGGGAGCGTAGGTCTGGAGGTAGGGGAACCCCCTCGGTAGGATGGGCGATCGGGGTGATGCCTAGCTGACAGAGTAGAGTGCGGCCTGCCGCGGTACTCGACAGGCGAGTCAGCTGTGCTGTTAGAGTGGTTTCTGCCAGCTCCTCAAACGTGTTGTGGGTACCGAGGTTGAGGAGCCATGTTGTAGAGGTGCTGGGGGATAGGCGGAAGGCAACCTTCGTGCAGCTCCTGAGGAGCGCGTTGATGCGGTCCCGCTCCTTCTGCTTTAGGGGGAGGTAGGGGAATGAGTACGCCGTGCGGCTCGTGATGTAAGCTCGCACTCGCTCTTGCCTCCACCTCTGCCACCAAAATTATCTCCGACTCAAAATCCGACCTATCCGATTTCGCTAAAGGCCTGATATCCCGCACCGCGGCTCGGCTTTTACGCTTCTGGCACCCCACCCACCCCGTAACCCTTATCTGGACCCGCGCACACGCAGACCTCCCGCGTAACGAGGAGGTCCACTCCCTCGCCCGAGGTCTCACTTTCCTGGCCGGAGTTGGACCTCCTCCGCCATCCCGGGAGCGTCTGCTGACGTTCAAAGATATTCTTGCCTACTACCGAGATACCCGGCGCGTTTACGCACCGCCGGCTCCCTCCCTAACCTTAATCTAGGCCTCCCACTGGCGCCGACTCCAGACCCGAACTGCTCCCTACCCTATTCTCCTTCATGCCCGCTACCCTGATCAATTCTTTTCTTCTTGTAAGCTCTGCGGGAAACCGGGAGACTTCCTTCATGTCCTCCTCACATGTCCTGCCTTCCCACACCCTCCATTCCCACCACGGCGGAGTCATACTGGGAGAACTCTCCTGGCGAGCTCCGCTGCTGCTGACCAGCGCCGGATAATTATCGACGTCCTGAAGCGGATAGCCCTCCAAGGGCTGTCCTTTGCCCTGTAAGGGCAGCCCCCTAAGGGTTGCCTCACGCCAAGTTAGGGGTCCCCCCCCCCCCTATCGGTATTCGGCAATAAATGTTTCCGCCACCACCACCACCACCAGGCGCGAGGCATTGGTTGCTTGTATAGTCTCTCTAGTTGCGTGTTCTGGATTGCCTGTCTGTGGGTGACCGCACTGCACCAAGCTGGCACTGAGAACTGAACTAGTGACAACTACACGTACCCTAGCGAATAAAGCAGATAGAACTATAGAGCTTCGAGACACTAACTGCGTCATTTACTTTCCTCAAGAACCAATTTTCTATTTTTTCAGCTAAAGGCCATCGGCGTTCATTGTGTTCATTGGCGTTGACAACGTTCCAGACCCCGATGATTTGGAGGAAAAGAGCATGACTGGCTCCCTGGGTCAGTGGACGCCTCAATCGCACTTTGAGGTACGTGGGGTGTGTGAGGGAGATGTTGGCTGCATGCATTAGCGCCGCCAACGTTGTGGAAAACACGCGGCACAGCAGGAATAGTTCGCAGCGTTCATTGGATGACCAACCTCTCGCGATCAACCATTAATTGAACTGCCACCAGCCAGAGTGGCAGGGTGGGCGCGCTGCCTATCCAGTGTGCGGAACGCACTCAACGTTACAGACGCCGAGCCGCGTCTACTTGCCCGATGCACCACAGCATTCCTTCTCTAACCGGGTTCAGCAGTAGTTAAACCGCTGCTAATTTTTTTAACGTGCACTGACATCACACAGCACACGCGCGTCTGGTATTTCGCCTCCATCGAAATGCGACCGACGCGGTCGGGATCGAACCCGCGTCTTGCTGGTCAGCTACGAGGAGCACAGCGACACTAAAAGAATCGTGCACTTTGCGAAGCGCTACGTCATCCACTGCTGATTAATCGAAAATCTGCAGCTTTGGCGCAGTAATAGAGGAACAGTTGAATGCTGTTCTAAGGTAATTGGGCGTGTTCTACAAAGTTAAGAATTATAGCTGCAGGGCCTGCATTTGTCGCCATTATAAGTTTCAAGCTCTCAGATTCGATCACTTTCGCCCCGAGCCTCGTTCCGCTTTTGAAATAGGAAAAAGTCATACGGCATTGCAGATTGAGTCATGACTGCAAAGCGTACTTTGTACAAACCGTATACACCTTACGTGTAAAGTGGTGACTCATGCTACATTACAGAACTAAAGTGCTCAGTCATGACTACACGTGACGAGTACGCTACCTGTGGTGATCTGAGTCATGCTAAGATGCATAATGATTATGATTCATGACTGACTATGCGCCATGACGACGCATGCTTTGTACCCTCTATACACCTTACATTATGTTACTTGTGAAGTGCTTACTCATGATATGTTGCACAATGCTTATGAGTCATCACTGCAACGAATGACTGTGCATGCTTTTACAAACGCTATACATCTTATAGTACGTTACTTGTAAAGTGCTGAGCCGCCGCGGTGGCTCAGTGGTTATGGTGCTCGGCTGCTGACCCGAAAGACGCGGGTACGACACCGGCCGCGGTGGTTGCATTTCGGTGGAGGCGAAGTACTAGAGACCCATGTGCTGTTCGATGTCAGTGCGCGTTAAAGAACCCCAGGCGGTCAAAAGTTTTCTGAAAGCATTGCTGATGGCCTAGCTCTGTTAGGCCAGGATATACGAAGCGAAATCGCGGAGACTTCTGCATCGAAAGAGTGCGTTCACTAGATGCGCCTTTATTCATGGTTAAAGCTAGAGCCGTCGCGGCGGAGTGGCAGCGCCTCTGCCTCGAACGCCAAAGGCCGTGGTTCGATTCCGAGCCTCGGCACAGAGTTTTTTTTTTATTCAGTAGGTGCGCGGGGGGTTTCACTGGTTTCGGCGGCTTCGGCGCATTCTGACCGCACTGGCGGACTTGGAGCGCGTCTCTATTTCGCGCCGAGTGCGCCAGCCGCCGCCGGCTCGGCCGGACCGGTTCGGCTCCGCGGCGAGGTGCGCGTTGTGACGTCATGTGCCTCGGAGCACCGCCACAGAGGCGACCAGTTCGAGGCCAGTAAAACTTTCGCTTTAAAAGCGAGAGCTTTTGAAGGGAAAATTTGGAGGACGCTTAAGTTTCGTCTTTAAGAGTGAGACGCGACAGCGTGTTACAGCGCTGCCAAGGAGTCCACGGAACGCTAACGCCCGTTCGGCTCGACGCGTGGCCCATTGGGCAATTTAAGGAAAGGACGCCTGTCTCACATATCTCGGTGGACACCCGAACTGGGCCGTAAGGGAAGGAAATTGAAATGAAAGTTAGTTTTAAGGAAAGGAAATGGCGCCTGTTTCACTATTCGCCCTGGACACCCGCATCGCACCGTAAGGGAAGGAAATCTCATCCCAAATGGCGTGGTTGAGGTATCCACCGAGATGCACCATTTTTTGCTCACGGCCAAAGACGCCGACGGCACCGGCTTTTCTGCGACACGAGCTCCTTAACGCTGTCGCGTAATAATTGGTTTTTGGGGAAAGGAATGGCGCGGTATCTGTCTCATATATCGGCGGACACCTGAACCGCGCCGTAAGAGAAGGGACGAAGAAGGGAGTGAACGAAGAAAGGATGAAATAGGTGCTGTAGTGGAGGGCTCCGGAATAATTTCGACCATATGTGGATCTTTAACGTGTACTGACATCGAACAGCACACGGGCGCCTTAGCATTTTGCCTCAATAAATACACAGCCGCCGCGGTCGGGTTGGAACCCGGGAACTTTGGATCAGTACCCGCCGCGGTGGCTCAGTGGTGAGGGCGCTCGGCTACTGATTCGGAGTTCCCGGGTTCGAACCCGACCGCGGCGGCAGCGTTTTTATGGAGGAAAAACGCTAAGGCCCCCGTGTGCTGTGCGATGTCAGTGGACGTTAAAGACCCCAGGTGGTCGAAATTATTCCGGAGCCCTCCACTACGGCACCTCTTTCTTCCGTTTCTCTTTCACTCCCCCTTTATTCCTTCCCTTACGGTGCGGTTCAGGTGTCCAACGATATATGAGACAGATACTGCGCCATCGTCTTTCTGTTTAGCCTCGCACGTTGCTTACACGATTTCTCTTTCGTGTGCAATTATTATTATCGATGCAGCACGACGGAGCGCTTCCATAAGAGGAAGATTGTGAGATATTTTATAATACGTGGGCGAGCGCAACGTTTCTGACTCGCTGCGACGTCAGTACCTCCGCTTACGACAGCTACTGGGCTTGAGGTCGCCGTCAGCCCACACCTTCGCCTGCCAGTTAGCCTCTGATAGTCACGTCGCCGTCACCGTCCGCCGAAAGTGAACGCGATTGAGTTGAGGTCAAATATAGATCATTCAACTCTTGGCGGACAACCGCATTCGAGTCACTTTTCGATAGAACGGAAGCAGCCCGAATCACGCGTATGGACTGTAAAAGCTCGTCTCGAGCGGTAGTCTGAATAACGTCTCGAATTCATTGTTGCCTGTTCAAAGTACCCGTTGAAGCAGTGACGGTCGACCGGCCTGCGCCACTTTGCACAACGCAGCAGGTGTCAAATTCTTCACCACTTTTGGAATTAACAAATTTTATAGCCGCTCTACGAGATGTGCCACTTCGAGCAAATCTGCACAGCGTTCAATGCAGCTAGCACAATCTCGCGCAAACATGCGACAAACACCAACACATGGCCGCAGCAGACGAAAGTTTTTGCACTTTTGCACTCGATTTGGCCGCTGCACCGAGAGCACTAGTGTCGGGCTACACTCGCGCCGCAAGAACTGGCGCTGCACTGGCACGGCACTTTCGTGAACTAGTGCAGAAAGTGCTGCCAAAACGAGGAGGAGGCCTACTGAGCTACGTACGAGGCGGGTATAAAAGGAAATGGCGTAGAAACTGCGTTACGTATCTCGGTGGATACCCGAACTGCGCCGTAAGGAAGGAATAAAGGAGGATGTGAAAGTAGATAGGAAGAAAGAGGTGCCGTAGTGGAGGGCTCAGGAATCATTGCGACCACCTTAGGATCTTCAACGTGCACTAACATTGCACAGCACACGGGCGCCTTTTAAAAGCGACAGCTTTTACTTCTCCCCTCCGTAGCTTCTTCGCCGTGTGTGCTTTGTGCGCAAGCTTGACCTTGAACTGAGAAGAAACCACGTGACAGCTATGAGGTCACTTAGCCGTCGCCGAAACCGAGCGCTCGCCTCTGCATAGTCACGTGACAACCATGAGGTCACTCGACCGCAGCTACGCAGGGTCCGTGCGCTCGCTCCGTCTAGATAGTCTCCGCTGTCTCTGAGCCGGTGCCAACGGATTGCAGCAGCTCTCGACAATTTAACGGCAGCAGTAGTCATGGATGACCCAGGCGAGACAACTCGTGAACTGCCTGCGTCTCAGAGGTTGCGAAGACGACAGGCCGAATCCGATCATCCAGTGGACGTAGCTCGCCGAGCGGCTGCCGCGCAGAGACGAAGAAAGTAGCCAAAGCGCAAGTTAAGCCCGGTAGACCTTGGCTGAACATCAGCCATTACCACCAAGCAACAACCAAGTCTAGCCAAGCTTTACCAGGCTTAACTTTCAAGCTTTCTCTTTTGTTACTTGGGTTAAGCTAGGGTACATTTTTGCCTATATTTTTTTTTTCTGTTTCGCCTCTGTCGGAAGCCCGGGTACTCCGGCTCAGTATCCGAGCGCCCTACCACTGAGCCGCAGCGGCGGGTAGGGCTCCGATATAATTTCGACCATTTGGTAACCTTCAACGCGCACTGACATCGCACAGCACAAGGGCGCCTTTGCGTTTCACCTCCATCGAAACGCGGCCGCCGCGGCCTTGTTCGAACCACGGAACTTCAGCTCAGGCTCAATCACGCTGCAATTTGACGTATGAGGTTGCATTTGGTCTCTTTTTCTAATACCCTGTTTTGGTAGCGTAATTGCCTATTTAAATCACAATTAAAAAATCTCCTGCGACGAAAAGCCAAAACGTGCGCATGCGCAGCACCTGCTCTGGTCCATCTCGTTTTCTGTTGATAAACTAGCACCATAAATTACAAGTTGTGCTCAACTTCTTCCGTGGCAGACCGTGTTTACCAAGAGGAAGCGAGATTGCGCCACCAGAACCATTGCTGCACAACGGTCTGGGTGATAGGTTCGGTTCGAATTTAGTTGCACAAGTTAGCCTTCGCCGAAAGGTGGCCGCCACCATCCGTGCCCAAGAGCATGCAGCTCTCTATACATATAGCTGCCCATATATCATTTGCGGAACCGGGCATGCGGACGGGGCGACGACGACGCGAAAATCTTCAAAACTGGAAGTCTGGTGGTGTCGTTCTCGCATGTGGACCACCCCACATGGCGTACTCGCAATGTGCCCACTCCCCTGGGCTCGTGGCAACTCCAGATCACACAGGGGCCACACAGGTACGTTGATGTATTCATTCCCTTGTCATGATTGAGCCATAGACTCCTAAATAGAGAATGAAGACTATGCTGGAACATTGAGAACTGAGAAACACGCTAGTCTGCGGCAAGTTTACAGAAAATTAGCAGTGGCACGCGCTAATGCTGCTGTCGAACTACAGTTCCACTCGTGCGAACGTGCTCTCTCAAGTCACGCGACCATGCGCTACACGCGCCTAAAGTAATAAAAAGACCCGCTTCGCGAGGCTTGAGGATTATTCCAGGTCGGCACAGCAATAGCACCTACGAGGATGACACCTTTGCTGGATTTGGTTTGCCTGACATTCGAATACGACGAAGGTGAGTGTACTTCCCAGGTGCTCTTGCGCTACGAACTTCTTACGCGATGTATCGTTGCCCAGATTTAAACACTTGTCTATCAATTCCCGGTCCTTGCGAGATTTTTAGCCACACATTTATCTCCCCAACGCGCTTCTGACACTAGCACACAGCAGCAAATCTGACACGTCGGCGCTTTCCCGTCCCCTCACCTCTTTCATTTCATTTCTCCATTCTGCCTGCTATCCTTTATTTCCGCTGCCCCAGCTCAGGCGCTTTAGTGTCGATGACAGATGCCTAGGCTATCATAAATCTTTTCCTTCCTTATTATTATTATTATTATTTTATCAAATCCATTTACTACTACTACACGTCGGCAATCCATTTTCGTCGCACGCCACGTCATCATCCATTCGACACTAAACGGTGTGCATATTCGTAACTGGCATAGTTTGTACATCAGGTGTTAGAGTTCGCCTGACTTTTTTTTTCGACTTCATTTCTTTTTTCAGCCACATCTTTAATTAAAACAGCCAGGGCCATTCCTCGTCAATACAGCCTCCGGACGTACCCGAACAAAGGATGAGGGGGCGAAGTAGAACAAACTGCATTCGGCAGTGTGCACATATGCTCTGCGGTTGCTGTGGTCACTTGGAGAATTTTCACGAGAGGGACGCAGATACATGAATATGTCAGTATATAGGTTAAATCGTTTGGAGCGCTTCCAAGTACGTGAACCATGTGCGTTCCCCACTATGCTTAGCCAAGAGACGCGTCCTTTCATCATTAGACAAGGGTTCGTTTTGTCGCCCCTGTTCTAATCCACGTCTTCCCTGTTCTAATCCACTACGTTGAGTGAGTTTGCATTTACAGCACTTTCCTCGCTCATTTGCTTGCTCGCTCGCCTTGGCGGAGACCAACATGGCTGGACTGCTATATGCTGTGGCATGGTCGCATTTTCGCTCGCCGCGGTGGCTCAGTAGTGAGGGCGTTTGGCTATTCGGCTATTGATTCGTTGTACCCGGGTTCGAATCTGATCGCGGCGGCCGCGTTTCGATGGAGGCGAAACGCTAAGGTACCCGTGTGCTGTACGATCTCGGTGCACATTAAGATCTCCAGGTGGTCGAAATTATTCCAGACCTTTCTTCCTTTTGTTTGTCAATCCCTCCTTTATCCCTTCCCTTTAGGCGCAGTTCAAGTGTCCTCCTAGATTTGTGACAGATACTACGCCATTTGCTTTCGCCAACAACCAATTTTCGTTTTCATTTCTTCCACTACGGTACCTCTTTCTTCCTTTCCTCGCTTGGTCCCTTTTAACACGACAGCGTTAAAGGCCCCGTGTCGCAGAAAAGCCGGTGTCGTCGACGTCGGCGGCGTTGGCCGTGAACGAAAAATCTCTCCTCCTCCCAACTCCTCCGTGGAACCCCTAGCAGTTCCGTGGTCTCCCTGGCAGTGCTGCAACACGCTGTCGCGTTCCACTCCTAAAGGCGAAGCTTAAGCGTCCTCCAATTTTCTTATCCCTTCCCTTACGGTTGACCCACCGCGCTGGCTCAGTGCTTAGGGCGCTCGGCTACTGATACGGAGTTCCCGGGTTCGAACCCGACCGCGGCTGCTGCCTTTTTATGGAGGCAAAACGCTGAAGAGCCCGTGGGCTGTGCGATGTCAGTGCACGTTAAATATCCCCAGGTGGTCGAAATTATTCCAGAGCCCTCCACTACGGCACCTTTCTCTTTCTTCTTTCAGTCCCTCCATTATCCCTTCCCTTACGGCGCGGTTCAGGCGTCCAACGATATATGAGACAGATACGGCGGCATTTCCTTTTCCCCCAAAAAAATATTATTATTATTATTATTATTATTATTATTATTATTATTATTATTATTATTATTATTATTATTATTATTATTATTATTATTATTATTATTATTATTATTATTATTCCTTTACGGCGCGGTTCAGGTGTCCGCCGATATGTGACAGATACTGCGCCATTTCCTTTCCCCAAAACCCAACCAACCAACCAAATCAACAAAATTGAAATTTGGTTTTCAGGAAAAGAAGTGACGCAGTAACTGTCGTCGGCGGCGTCGACTGTGAGGTTGCCGCTGCTGCGGCACTTCCGTCACGTCGTTAGTGCGAGGAAAACCTTGCGCAAGCTTTCCACTTTTCGCGGATGCCACAAGGAGCGCATTGAGTAATTGTAGAGTCACTGTTGGCGCTTGAGGAAGCGGAGACGAAAGTTGCTATTGCGCACGGGGGCTTACCGGTTGCAGTGGATCAGTGGTTAAGGCGCTCGTCTATTGAGCCGCAGTACCCGGGTTCGATCCCAACCGCGGTGGCCGCGTTTCCATAGAGCCCCCGTGAAAATAAAAAAAAATGTCTTTGAAGAAAGGAAATGGCGCAGTAACTGTCTCACATATCTCCGTGGACACCCGAACCGCGCTGTACGGGAAGGAATAAAGGCGGGAGTGCAAGCAGAGAGAGGTGCGTAGTGGTGGTCTCTGCAACGATTTCGACCACCAGAGGATCTTTAACGTGCACTGACATCGCACAGTAGAGGGGCGCTTTTTTTGCGCTTAGGCCTCTAGGAGCACTGAGGATGGACGCGGGCGCTGTGGCGTTTCACTCTTAGGGCGGAGTTTAAGAATATACAACGCTTAGAATGACAGCATGTGTGATTTTGTGTCAGCACTTTTTCTCTCTCTTCCTGCTATCTATACTCCTTGAGCACGGTTGCCTTCCATGGCCATTTCTATTCAGTGTTTCATGTCAGGTTTATTTCCCAGTTTGCTACATGCACTGCTTGTTTGCCTGCTGCTTGATCTCCTGCTTGCTATATTGCTCTCATTTTCTTATGTTTGCATTCTTACTCATCTTGTTTACTTAGCCACAAAACCGCCGGCTTCATAGCTCGCTTTCTTGAGCGCTTTATCTCTTTCTCCTATCTTCTCTCCTGCTTGCTCCAATGCTTGCGTGGTGATATGGCAGCTGTTGTTGCTGTTGTTGCTGATAGGAAGAAAAGGAAAGAGCATGGGCCTGCCTACTGGCTCAAGCCGAGCTACGCTCGCTGCCGTTATAGGATAGGAGAGCAAAGATAGAAAGAAAAGGCGTGCGCTATTGTGCCCCGGGCCGATGCCGGAGGCAGTGCAATACCAGGCCGACACGTGCCAGAGTGCTTAAGCACTTCACCATAATCCAAAAATAACATTAATATCTCCAAGGACCCGCAGCCGATATTAAATCACGTATCAGGTACGGCAAGAATGGTTGCTTGTTCTATTCCTCGCTCTGAATTGAAACATGAATTCGCTGTTAGGAAAAGGAAATGGCGCAGTATCTCTCTCACATATCGGCGGACACCTGAACCGTGCGGCATAGGATGAAGGAGGAACAAGAGAAGAAAGAAAGAGGTGCCGTAGTGGAGGGCTCCGGAATGATTTCGACCACTTAGGAATATTTAACGTGCACTGACATCGCATAGCACACGGGCGCCTTTGCGGTCGGGTTCGAACCCGACAGCGGCGGCTGCGTTTCGATGGAGGCGAAACGCATAGGCGCCCGTGAGCTGTGCGATGTCAGTGCGCGTTAAAGATCCCCAGGTGGTCGAATTTATTCCGGTGCCCTCCACTACAGCACCTCTTTCTTCCTTTCTTCTCTCAGTCCCTCCTTTATACCTTCCCTTACGGCGCGGTTCTCTTTGTCTTTCCCGTTTTCTTCCATGCTCACATATTAGCTTGGTCGCTTGCTATCTAGGACATATCATAGAGACCTCGCTTCCTTTCGTTTCTGATCTCTTGTTTTTAACGTCATGGCTGCATGGTTCATGGCTCATTTTCTGCCTCACTGCTTTGTCTCATACTTTAACGCGATATAATTAAGGGCACCTTTAGGCGTAGAAACCGCAGTAGTTTCAAGATTAGCCGATTATCAGCATTAGCCGAGGAGGTTGTGACGTCACAACCAAATGACCTCACTCGATTAATTCACGCCCCACAACGACCGCACTGCACAGCAGCGAAGATGTCATCACACAATTCCTAATTGATCGACAGAGTCGTGCCATCCTTCCACCACTATTACGCAGTGCCTGTGAAGAAAGAAAAGCAATAGCGCTAAAAATAAAAATGGTAGAATCGAGACTCAAACCACTGACCATTATGTCGTCCGTGCGCGTCACCACTAGACAAATGAGGCGCGTTCATTCGATACGGTTTTAACGTTGGGTTAATGGGAGGCTTTGTTTGGAGTGTGGTAAATAAATATAAAATAAAAATGAAAATGTTAAATATTGAAAACAGTAAAATAAAATAAAGAAGTTTCCTTGTTTGCAAAGCGATAGGCATAGAAAACCGCAGGATACTGAAGGAACTGATTAGAGCAATAGCGTCATACACTTTAGGGGGCTCTGAAACACCTTCAGAGGAAAGCACATCAACTCGCTTAATCACTGCATTGTGGTGTCATGAAAACCTTGGTCAAATAATACACTTCTACACGCAACAGAGGACCCACAATCACGCGCGAAAGTGGACGAACCCTTCCCGGCGAGTTTTCCATGATCGCTCCGTCCTCCGTCACTCGCATAGTATACATGTTGAGAGGTGGCACAGGGTTAGATTCAGACGTCAGGCAGCTACCAAGGTCGCGGTCAATTAGCCGCATAGCTCCGGTGGGTCAGGATGCCTCACCCCCGGAGGTACTGCCGGCGGAGGAGCGCCGAACTTCCAGCGTGCAAAAAGTGACGAGAGGAGAGAAAAAGGGGCAAAGACTCTGAAATTCAAATTTTGACTACAGATAACTCAGATTCTACAAAGCGCATTATAAAATTTTTGGTGGACAGTATTCGTGAAGAGAAGTGCTAAGACATCCCAAGCATACTGCAACTTTATCAGAGCCCGTTTAAGAGAATATTAGGTGTCCGACTTAATTTTGTTTCCTTCCTTGCTGCATTGCTTGAATTATAGAGTGCGTCCTTGCTTTCTGGTTTGCTGTTTTGTCCACGTTCTTGATCGCGTTCGTGCTTTTCGGTTCGCATCTTGACTCTTTCTCACTTGCATGCTGGCAGCGTCATAATTGCTTGTTGGGGAAAGGAAATGGCGCAGTATCTCGCACGTCACGGCGAATACCTGAACCACGCCGTACAGGAAAGGATGAAAGAGGAACAGAGAGCAGAAAGGAAGAAAGAGGTGCCGTAGTGGAGGGCTCCGGAATAATTTGGACCACCTGGGCATTTTTAAAGTGCACAGATATTGCACAGCACACGGGAGCCTTTTGAGTTTCGCCTCCATCGAAACGCGGCCGCAGCGGTCGGGTTCGACCCCAGGTGCTCCGGTTCAGTAGCCGAGCTCCCTGATGGCTTGCTCGTCTCACACTTGCTTGACTCCTTGCTGGCGTTATTGCTTCACCTTTCGCCCGCTTTCTTGTACACTTTCTCGCTCTCCCTCACCTTCTCTCCGGCTCCTAGCAATGGTTTCATGGTGGCACAGCATGGCTGCACGATGTCTTTTTCAATGGCTTGCATTCTACTGTGTTTGGTTCTCTTCACACGTGTTTAAACTGCTTGCAGAATTGCTTGTTTGCTGCAGCACTCGTTTCACTTTTCGCGAACTTTCCCGCACACTTTCCCTCTTTCCCTCGTCTCACCTGCCTCAGCCACCATCTGCATGGTTGCAAGGCATGGCTGCATGATGTCTTGTTCAATGGCTTGTATTGTACACTTCTAACCTTCCTTTGTCTCACACTTGCTTCCCCGCTTGCTGACTTGCTTACCTGCTGCCGTGCTTGCTTCACATTTCGCTTGCTTTCTTGTAGAGTTTCCTTCTTTCCCTCGTCTTCTCTCCTGCCTCCGCCATCGCCTGAATGGTTGCAAGGCATGGCTGCATGGTGTCTTGTTTAACATCTCATACACATCTAAGCTTGCTTTGTCCTGCTTGCTCAATTGCTGAACTCTGCCGTGCTTGTTTCACCTTTGGCCCTCTCTCTTGTAAACTTCCTCTCTCTCCCTCGTCTTCTCTGCTGCTTCCAGCAAAGCTTGCATGGTAGCAGAGCATGGCTGCATTGTGTCTTGTTCAATGGCTAGTGATCTACTGTGCTTGCATCGTTTCACATTGGCTTCCCTGCTTGCTGAATTGCTTGCTGGCGGCCCTGCTTGCTTCCGCTTTGAGCTACTTTCTTGCACTCTTTCTTTCTCTTTCTCGTCTTCTCGGCTGCTTTCTGCAAAGCTTGGTTGGTAGCACGGCAGGGCTGCATGGTGTCTTTTTTAATGAGTTTTATTCTACTCTGCATGCATCGTTTCACGCTTCCTTCCCTGCTTGCTGAATTGCTTGCTGGTGGCCGTGCTTCCTTCCGCGTAGGGCCACTTACTTGTACACTTTCTCTATCTCCCTCGTCTTCTCTGCTTCTTTAAGCAAAGTTTGCATTATAGCACGGCATGGCTTAATTGTATCTTGTTCAATGGCTCGTATTCTACTCTTCTTGCATCGTTTCACACTAGCTTGCCTGCTTGCTGAATTGTTGGCTTCCTTGCTGGCTTCCTTGCTTGCTTCCGCTTTGGGTCACTTTCTCGGACACTTTCACTCTCTCTCGTCTTCTCTGCTGCTTTCAGCAAAGCTTGCATGGTAGCATGGCATGGCTGCATTGTTTTGTTCAATGGCTCGTATTCTACTCTTCTTGCATCGTTTCACACTAGCTTCCCTGCTTGCTGAATGGCTGGCTTCCTTGCTGGCTTCCTTGCTTGCTTCCGCTTTGGGTCACTTTCTCGGACACTTTCACTCTCTCTCTCTCTCTCGTCTTCTCTGCTGCTTTCAGCAAAGCTTGCATGGTAGCATGGTATGGCTGCATTGTTTTGTTCAATGGCTCGTATTCTACTCTTCTTGCATCGTTTCACACTAGCTTCCCTGCTTGCTGAATGGCTGGCTTCCTTGCTGGCTTCCTTGCTTGCTTCCGCTTTGGGTCACTTTCTCGGACACTTTCACTCTCTCTCGTCTTCTCTGCTGCTTTCAGCAAAGCTTGCATGGTAGCATGGCATGGCTGCATTGTTTTGTTCAATGGCTAGTATTCTACTCTTCTTGCATCGTTTCACACTAGCTTCCCTGCTTGCTGAATGGCTGGCTTCCATGCTGGCTTCCTTGCTTGCTTCCGCTTTGGGTCACTTTCTCGGACACTTTCACTCTCTCTCTCTCTCGTCTTCTCTGCTGCTTTCAGCAAAGCTTACATGGTAGCATGGCATGGCTGCATTGTTTTGTTCAATGGCTCGTATTCTACTCTTCTTGCATCGTTTCACACTAGCTTCCCTGCTTGCTGAATGGCTGGCTTCCTTGCTGGCTTCCTTGCTTGCTTCCGCTTTGGGTCACTTTCTCGGACACTTTCACTCTCTCTCTCTCTCTCGTCTTCTCTGCTGCTTTCAGCAAAGCTTGCATGGTAGCATGGTATGGCTGCATTGTTTTGTTCAATGGCTAGTATTCTACTCTTCTTGCATCGTTTCACACTAGCTTCCCTGCTTGCTGAATGGCTGGCTTCCTTGCTGGCTTCCTTGCTTGCTTCCGCTTTGGGTCACTTTCTCGGACACTTTCACTCTCTCTCTCTCTCGTCTTCTCTGCTGCTTTCAGCAAAGCTTGCATGGTAGCATGGCATGGCTGCATTGTTTTGTTCAATGGCTCGTATTCTACTCTTCTTGCATCGTTTCACACTAGCTTCCCTGCTTGCTGAATGGCTGGCTTCCTTGCTGGCTTCCTTGCTTGCTTCCGCTTTGGGTCACTTTCTCGGACACTTTCACTCTCTCTCTCTCTCTCTCGTCTTCTCTGCTGCTTTCAGCAAAGCTTGCATGGTAGCATGGCATGGCTGCATTGTTTTGTTCAATGGCTCGTATTCTACTCTTCTTGCATCGTTTCACACTAGCTTCCCTGCTTGCTCAATGGCTGGCTTCCTTGCTGGCTTCCTTGCTTGCTTCCGCTTTGGGTCACTTTCTCGGACACTTTCACTCTCTCTCGTCTTCTCTGCTGCTTTCAGCAAAGCTTGCATGGTAGCATGGCATGGCTGCATTGTTTTGTTCAATGGCTCGTATTCTACTCTTCTTGCATCGTTTCACACTAGCTTCCCTGCTTGCTGAATGGCTGGCTTCCTTGCTGGCTTCCTTGCTTGCTTCCGCTTTGGGTCACTTTCTCGGACACTTTCACTCTCTCTCTCTCTCGTCTTCTCTCCTGCTTTCAGCAAAGCTTGCATGGTAGCATGGTATGGCTGCATTGTTTTGTTCAATGGCTAGTATTCTACTCTTCTTGCATCGTTTCACACTAGCTTCCCTGCTTGCTGAATGGCTGGCTTCCTTGCTGGCTTCCTTGCTTTCTTCCGCTTTGGGTCACTTTCTCGGACACTTTCACTCTCTCTCTCTCTCGTCTTCTCTCCTGCTTTCAGCAAAGCTTGCATGGTAGCATGGTATGGCTGCATTGTTTTGTTCAATGGCTAGTATTCTACTCTTCTTGCATCGTTTCACACTAGCTTCCCTGCTTGCTGAATGGCTGGCTTCCTTGCTGGCTTCCTTGCTTTCTTCCGCTTTGGGTCACTTTCTCGGACACTTTCACTCTCTCTCTCTCTCGTCTTCTCTCCTGCTTTCAGCAAAGCTTGCATGGTAGCATGGTATGGCTGCATTGTTTTGTTCAATGGCTCGTATTCTACTCTATTTGCATCGTTTCACACTTGCTCCCCTGTTTGCTTAATTTCTTGCTGGTTGGCCTTCCTGCTTCTGCTTTCGGCTGCTTTCTTGCATTCTTTCTTTCTCTCTCTGGTATCCTCTGCTGCCTTCAGCAAAGCTTGGTTGGTAGCACGGCAGGGCTGCATGGTGTCTTGTTTAATGAATTTTATTCTACTCTGCATGCATCGTTTCACGCTTCCTTCCCTGCTTGCTGAATTGCTAGCTGGCGGCCGTGCTTCCTTCCACGTAGGGCCACTTACTTGTACACTTTCTCTCTCTCCTTCGTCTTCTCTGCTTCTTTAAGCAAAGTTTGCATTATAGCACGGCATGGCTTAATTGTATCTTGTTCAATGGCTCGTATTCTACTGTGCTTGCATCGTTTCACACTTGCTTCCCTGCTTCCTGAACTGCTTGCTGGCGGCCGTGCTTGCTTCCGCGTTGGGCAACTTTCTTGTACACTTTATCTCTCTCCCTCGTCTTCTATGCTGCTTTCAGGAATTTTGCATGGTATCATGGCATGGCTGCATTGTCTAGTTCAATGGCTAGTATTCTACTCTTCTTGCATCGTTTCACACTAGCTTCCCTGCTTGCTGAATGGCTGGCTTCCTTGCTGGCTTCCTTGCTTGCTTCCGCTTTGGGTCACTTTCTCGGACACTTTCACTCTCTCTCTCTCTCTCGTCTTCTCTGCTGCTTTCAGCAAAGCTTGCATGGTAGCATGGTATGGCTGCATTGTTTTGTTCAATGGCTAGTATTCTACTCTTCTTGCATCGTTTCACACTTGCTCCCCTGTTTGCTTAATTTCTTGCTGGTTGGCCTTCCTGCTTCTGCTTTCGGCTACTTTCTTGCATTCTTTCTTTCTCTCTCTGGTATCCTCTGCTGCCTTCAGCAAAGCTTGCTTGGTAGCACGGCAAGGCTGCATAGTGTCTTGTTTAATGAGTTTTATTTTTCTCTGCATGCATCGTTTGACGCTTCCTTCCCTGCTTGCCGGCGGCCGTGCTTCCTTACGCGTTGGGCAACTTTCTTGTTTAGTTTCTCTTTCTCTCTCGTCTTCTCTGCTGCTTTCAGCAAAGCTTACATGGTAGCATGGCATGACTGCATTATCTTGTTCAATGGCTGGTATTCTAAATTGCTTGCATCGTTTCACACTTGCTTCCCTGCTTGCTGAATTGCTGGCTGCCGTGCTTGCTTCCGCTTTGGGCTACTTTCTTGCACTCTTTCTCTCTCTCTCGTCTTCTCTGCTGCTTTCAGAAAAGCTTGCATTGCAGCATGGCATGGCTGCATTATCTTGTTCAATGGCTAGTATTCTACTGTGCTTGCATCATTTCACACTTGCTTCCCTGCTTGCTGAATTGCTGGCTGCCGTGCTTGCTTCTGCTTTGGGCTACTTTCTTGCACTCTTTCTCTTTCTCTCGTCTTCTCTGCTGCTTTCAGAAAAGCTTGCATGGTAGCATGGCATGGCTGCATTATCTTGTTCAATGGCTAGTATTCTACTGTGCTTGCATCATTTCACACTTGCTTCCCTGCTTGCTGAATTGCTGGCTGCCGTGCTTGCTTCCGCTTTGGGCTAATTTCTTGCACTCTTTCTCTCTCTCGTCTTCTCTGCTGCTTTCAGCAAAGCTTGCATGGAAGCACGGCATGGGTGCATTGTGTCTTTGTCAATAGCTCGTATTCTACTGTACTTGCATCGTTTCACGCTTGCTCCCCTGCTTGCTTAATTGCTTGCTGTTTGGCTTTCTTGCTTCTGCTCTCGGCCACTTTCCTGTACACTTTCTCTTTCTCCCTCGTCTTCTCTGCTGCTTTCAGCAAAGCTTGCATGGAAGCACGGCATGGGTGCATTGTGTCTTTGTCAATAGCTCGTATTCTACTCTACTTGCATCGTTTCACGCTTGCTCCCCTGCTTGCTTAATTGCTTGCTGGTTGGCTTTCTTGCTTCTGCTCTCGGCCACTTTCCTGTACACTTTCTCTTTCTCCCTCGTCTTCTCTGCTGCTTTCAGCAAAGCTTGCATGGAAGCACTGCATGGGTACATTGTGTCTTTTTCAATGGCTCGCATTCTACTGTGTTTGCATCGTTTCAAACTTGCTTCCATGGTTGCTGAATTGCTTGCTGGCGGCCGTGCTTGCTTCCGCGTTGGGTCACTTTCTTGCACACTTTCTCTCCCTCCCTCGTCTTCTCTGCTGCTTTCAGAAAGTTTGCACGGTAGCGTGGCATGGCTGCATGGTGTCTTGTTCAATGGCTCGTATTCTACTGTGCTTGCATCGTTTCACACCTGCTTCTCTGCTTGCTGAATCGCTTGCTGGCGGCAGGGCTTGCTTCCGCTTTGGCCTACTTGTACACTTTCTCTATCTCCCTCATCTTCTCTGCTGCTTTCAGAAAAGTTTGCATGGTAGCATGGCATGGCTGCATTATCTTGTTCAATGGCTAGTATTCTACGGTGCTTGCATCATTTTACACTTGCTTCCCTGCTTGCTGAATTGCTTCCTGGCTGCCATGCTTGCTTCCCCTTTGGGCCACTTTCTTGTACACTTTCTCTCTCTTCCTCGTCTTCTCTGCTGCTTTCAGCAAAGCTTGCACGGTAGCACGGCATCACTGCATGGTGTCTTTTTCAATGGCTGGTATTCTACATTGCTTGCATCGTTTCACACTTGCTTCCCTGCTTGATGAATTGCTTGCTGTCTGCCATGCTTGTTTCCGCTTTGTGCCACTTTCTTGTACACTTTATCTCCCTCCCTCGTCTCGTCTGCTGCTTTGAGCAGAGCCTGCATGGTAGCTCGGCATGGCTGCATTATCTTGTTCAATGCTTAGTATTCTACTGTGCTTGCACTGTTTCACACTTGCTTCCCTGCTTGCTGAATTGCTTGCTGTCGGCCGTGGTCCGCTTTTGGCTACTTTCTTGCACTCTTTCTCTCTCTGTCTTTCTCTTCTTCTCTGCTGCTTTGAGCAATGATTGCATGGAAGCACTGCATGGCTGCATGGTTTCTTGTTCAATAGGTTGTATTCTACTGTGCTTGCATCGTTTCACGCTTGCTTTTCTGCTTGCTGAAATGCTTGCTGGCTGTCGTGCTTGCTTTTGCATTGGGCTACTTTCTTGTTTACTTTCTCTTTCTCTCTCGACTTCTCTGCTGCTTTCAGCAAATCTTGCATGGTAGCATGGCGTGGCTGCATTGTCTTGTTCAATGGCTAGTATTCTACTGTACTTGCATCGTTTCACACTTGCTTCCCTGCTTGCTCAATTGCTTGCTGGCGGCCGGGCTTGCTTCCGCTTTGGGCTACTTTCTTGTACACTTTCTCTCTGTCCTTCGTCTCCTCTGCTGCTTTCAGAAAAGTTTACATGGTAGCATGGCATGACTGCATTGTCTTGTTCAATGGCTAGTATTCTACTCTGCACGCATCGTTTCACGCTTCGTTCCCTGCTTGCTGAATTGCTTGCTGCCGGCCGTGCTTCCTTCAGCGTTGGGCCACTTTCTTGTACACTTTCTCTGTCTCCCTTGTCTTCTCTGCTGCTTTCAGAAAAGTTTGCATGGTAGCATGGCATGGCTGCATTGTCTTGTTCAATGGCTAGTGATCTACTGTGCTTGCATCTTTCACACTTGCTTCTCTGGTTGCTGAATTGCTTGCTGGCGGCCGTGCTTGCTTCCGCGTTGGGCCAATTTCTTGTACACTTTCTCTCTCTCCCTCGTCTTCTCTGCTGCTTTCAGAAAGTTTGCATGGTAGCATGGCATGGCTGCATGGTGTCTTGTTCAATGGCTAGTGATCTACTGTGCTTGCATCTTTTCACACTTGCATCCCTGCTTTCTGAATTGCTTGCTCGCGGCCGTGCTTGCTTCCGCTTTGGGCTACTTTCTTGCACTCTTTCTCTCTCTAGTCTTCTCTGCTGCTTTCAGCAAATCTTGCATGGTAGCATGGCATGGCTGCATTGTCTTGTTCAATGGCTTGTATTCTATTCTGCTTGCATCGTTTCCCGCTTGCTCCCCTGCTTGCAGAATTGCTTGCTGGCTGCCGGGCTTGCTTCTGCATTGTGCCACTTTCTTGTACACTTTCTCTCTGTCCTTCGTCTCCTCTGCTGCTATCAGAAAGTTTGCATGATAGCATGGTATGGCTGCATTGTCTTGTTCAATCGCTAGTATCCTAATTTGCTTGCATCGCTTCACACATGCTTTCCTGCTGGCTGAATTGCTGGCGGCCGTGCTTGCTTCCGCTTTGGGCTACTTTCTTGCACTCTTTCTCTCTCTCTCGTCTTCTCTGCTGCTTTCAGCAAAGCTTGCATGGTAGCATGGCATGGCTGCATTATCTTGTTCAATGGCTAGTATTCTACTGTGCTTGCATCATTTCACACTTGCTTCCCTGCTTGCTGAATTGCTTGCTGGCGGCAGGGCATGCTTCCACATTGGGCCACTTTCTTGTACACTCTCTTTCTCCCTCGTCTTCTCTGCTGCTTTCAGCAAAGCTTGCATGGTAGCACGGCATGGCTGCATTATCTTGTTCAATGGCTAGTATTCTACTGTGCTTGCATCATTTCACACTTGCTTCCCTGCTTGCTGAATTGCTTGCTGGCGGCAGGGCATGCTTCCACATTGGGCCACTTTCTTGTACACTCTCTTTCTCCCTCGTCTTCTCTGCTGCTTTCAGCAAAGCTTGCATGGTAGCATGGCATGGCTGCATTATCTTGTTCAATGGCTAGTATTCTACTGTGCTTGCATCATTTCACACTTGCTTCCCTGCTTGCTGAATTGCTTGCTGGCGGCAGGGCATGCTTCCACATTGGGCCACTTTCTTGTACACTCTCTTTCTCCCTCGTCTTCTCTGCTGCTTTCAGCAAAGCTTGCATGGTAGCATGGCATGGCTGCATTATCTTGTTCAATGGCTAGTATTCTACTGTGCTTGCATCATTTCACACTTGCTTCCCTGCTTGCTGAATTGCTTGCTGGCGGCAGGGCATGCTTCCACATTGGGCCACTTTCTTGTACACTCTCTTTCTCCCTCGTCTTCTCTGCTGCTTTCAGCAAAGCTTGCATGGTAGCATGGCATGGCTGCATTATCTTGTTCAATGGCTAGTATTCTACTGTGCTTGCATCATTTCACACTTGCTTCCCTGCTTGCTGAATTGCTTGCTGGCGGCAGGGCATGCTTCCACATTGGGCCACTTTCTTGTACACTCTCTTTCTCCCTCGTCTTCTCTGCTGCTTTCAGCAAAGCTTGCATGGTAGCACGGCATGGCTGCATTATCTTGTTCAATGGCTAGTATTCTACTGTGCTTGCATCATTTCACACTTGCTTCCCTGCTTGCTGAATTGCTTGCTGGCGGCAGGGCATGCTTCCACATTGGGCCACTTTCTTGTACACTCTCTTTCTCCCTCGTCTTCTCTGCTGCTTTCAGCAAAGCTTGCATGGTAGCATGGCATGGCTGCATTATCTTGTTCAATGGCTAGTATTCTACTGTGCTTGCATCATTTCACACTTGCTTCCCTGCTTGCTGAATTGCTTGCTGGCGGCAGGGCATGCTTCCACATTGGGCCACTTTCTTGTACACTCTCTTTCTCCCTCGTCTTCTCTGCTGCTTTCAGCAAAGCTTGCATGGTAGCACGGCATGGCTGCATTATCTTGTTCAATGGCTAGTATTCTACTGTGCTTGCATCATTTCACACTTGCTTCCCTGCTTGCTGAATTGCTTGCTGGCGGCAGGGCATGCTTCCACATTGGGCCACTTTCTTGTACACTCTCTTTCTCCCTCGTCTTCTCTGCTGCTTTCAGCAAAGCTTGCATGGTAGCATGGCATGGCTGCATTATCTTGTTCAATGGCTAGTATTCTACTGTGCTTGCATCATTTCACACTTGCTTCCCTGCTTGCTGAATTGCTTGCTGGCGGCAGGGCATGCTTCCACATTGGGCCACTTTCTTGTACACTCTCTTTCTCCCTCGTCTTCTCTGCTGCTTTCAGCAAAGCTTGCATGGTAGCACGGCATGGCTGCATTATCTTGTTCAATGGCTAGTATTCTACTGTGCTTGCATCATTTCACACTTGCTTCCCTGCTTGCTGAATTGCTTGCTGGCGGCAGGGCATGCTTCCACATTGGGCCACTTTCTTGTACACTCTCTTTCTCCCTCGTCTTCTCTGCTGCTTTCAGCAAAGCTTGCATGGTAGCATGGCATGGCTGCATTATCTTGTTCAATGGCTAGTATTCTACTGTGCTTGCATCATTTCACACTTGCTTCCCTGCTTGCTGAATTGCTTGCTGGCGGCAGGGCATGCTTCCACATTGGGCCACTTTCTTGTACACTCTCTTTCTCCCTCGTCTTCTCTGCTGCTTTCAGCAAAGCTTGCATGGTAGCACGGCATGGCTGCATTATCTTGTTCAATGGCTAGTATTCTACTGTGCTTGCATCATTTCACACTTGCTTCCCTGCTTGCTGAATTGCTTGCTGGCGGCAGGGCATGCTTCCACATTGGGCCACTTTCTTGTACACTCTCTTTCTCCCTCGTCTTCTCTGCTGCTTTCAGCAAAGCTTGCATGGTAGCACGGCATGGCTGCATTATCTTGTTCAATGGCTAGTATTCTACTGTGCTTGCATCATTTCACACTTGCTTCCCTGCTTGCTGAATTGCTTGCTGGCGGCAGGGCATGCTTCCACATTGGGCCACTTTCTTGTACACTCTCTTTCTCCCTCGTCTTCTCTGCTGCTTTCAGCAAAGCTTGCATGGTAGCACGGCATGGCTGCATTATCTTGTTCAATGGCTAGTATTCTACTGTGCTTGCATCATTTCACACTTGCTTCCCTGCTTGCTGAATTGCTTGCTGGCGGCAGGGCATGCTTCCACATTGGGCCACTTTCTTGTACACTCTCTTTCTCCCTCGTCTTCTCTGCTGCTTTCAGCAAAGCTTGCATGGTAGCATGGCATGACTGCATTATCTTGTTCAATGGCTAGTATTCTACTGTGCTTGCATCATTTCACACTTGCTTCCCTGCTTGCTGAATTGCTTGCTGGCGGCAGGGCATGCTTCCACATTGGGCCACTTTCTTGTACACTCTCTTTCTCCCTCGTCTTCTCTGCTGCTTTCAGCAAAGCTTGCATGGTAGCATGGCATGGCTGCATTATCTTGTTCAATGGCTAGTATTCTACTGTGCTTGCATCATTTCACACTTGCTTCCCTGCTTGCTGAATTGCTTGCTGGCGGCAGGGCATGCTTCCACATTGGGCCACTTTCTTGTACACTCTCTTTCTCCCTCGTCTTCTCTGCTGCTTTCAGCAAAGCTTGCATGGTAGCACGGCATGGCTGCATATTGTCTTGTTAAATGAATTTCTGAGAGGACATACCGAGCGACCAGCTCTTTTACACGTAAATTATCACGTGGATGTGTAAGCATTCTGTGGCGCGGTTTTGTTAAATTTTATCTTCAGGAAAGCAAATATCGAGTTGCTAGTTGTTTTTTGTCTGCTGACATTCAATGACAGGTGGTCTATTACGTTCTTTTGCTGTAATTTCTGTGGCTTCAGGAGCACCTATTCTTTCATTGGTCACCAGATAGAAGTCGCGCACCATTTTGCATCTTGAAGGATGAAGCGACCAATACTTCTTGTTTGATCCAAAAGTCTAACATTAACTGTAAAGCTTAAAGGCTTGCTTGACGACAATAAAAACTGCCCGATATTTTTGATTATAAATGCAGTTTATGTTTAAACATGTCACAAAACTTAGGTATCATATTTACACCTGCTTCTCAAACGGAAAAGCTACATCTAGCTTAACACAAAAAATCATTTTATCACAATATAGGTGAAGATGTGGAGGAAGTATCTAGAGTCCAGAACCATATTTTCCTTTTTTTTCTAAAATGCAAATTTTCTGCTTGACGCTTTGCAGCACCCTCCCAATTAAATAGCACAAGTTTTGTCTGGACCTTTGAATGCATTGCTGTTTTCGTCGTGGATGATCAAGGTAACTGCACCTGATGAGTTGGGGGTGGCACATTTTGCCATGTAAGACTACCATTCGAATTCGATATGCAAATCAAATAGGGGAACAAATGGAGGTATGAAAATTTGGTACCACAGTTGATAGTGATCCCCCAACCATAAGACGGCTCAGGATATAATCATGAAGCTAGAGGCCACGATTTTGCTACAGCAAGCAAGACTTCAATATTCTTAAGAGTTCCAGCGCTGCAGGAGGCATGACGCTGCAGCTTTCGAGATGACCTGCGAAAAGCCATCGGCAGGAGCCTCGGCAGCGGACCAGCGACGACAGATGGTACTCGAGGAAGAAAGGTGACAGTGATGGCAGATGCGTACTGTAGTGCCACGTGGAGGAGAGCACCAAAACAGTAAGATTACTCAATGTCGCTTGTTTTTTTTTTTATCTCAGTATGCGTATATGAGGCTTGAGAAAAGTTTAACCTGGTACACAAAGCGCTATGGAAAAGTGTCTAGATAGCTCACACGAATTGCCAAATGCAGGCGACGTGCCGCAAGAAACCTGCCATCGAGCTGGTGAAGTTCGGTCTTGAGGTGCCGGCTAGAATTTCTAGAATTCTATAATGTTTAGAATTTAGTCGCCAGCCAGGCACGTTTACTATAACTAGGTAGGCATGTTCACTAGCTGAGGTATAAGGGGAGGGGTTGACGTGCGTGCGTGCGTGCGTGCGTGTGTGCGCGCGCGTGTGTGTGTGTGTGTGTGTGTGTGTGTGTGTGTGTGTGTGTGTGTGTGTGTGTGTTTGTGTGTGTGTGTTTGTGTGTGTGTGTGTGTGTGTGTGTGTGTGTGTGTGTGTGTGTGTGTGTGTGTGTGTGTGTGTGTGTGTGTGTGTGTGTGTGTGTGTGTGTGTGTGTGTGCGTGTGCGTGTGTGTGTGTCTGTAGTTTTAGTTTAGACTAACATAAAGTGTTTAAACTGCAGTGCGGAAGAATGTGGAAACTTAGTTGTGATAACTGTGATAAATATGAAAACATGAACAAAGAATTGTCACGCACGATAAACCGTTGTAGGTAGCCATTAACATCGCGTCACACCCTTAAAGACGGAGTTTAAGTGCCCCCCCCCCCTCCTTTTTTTGCAAGCGCCTGTCTTCACCATCGTTTTTGTAGAACAATGCCCTGCCACACATGACGCTCCAAACGCAAAGCCTCCAAATGTTGGACTGGTCAGCGTAACGGATCCTGAAGTTTGGTGCCTGCACAGCACCTCACATTTGACTGCATGTTAAAAAGCCTACAGAAAAGCTGTGCGGCGACAGCATTGTGAACCTTTGTTTTTGCACTTGCAGACACAGGGTAGGCGACGAGGCGGCCCATCGCCTAAGCCTGGGACGGTTCGTGAAGCCATGGAGACTACAGCCGAAGCAGCGCAAGGCAGATGATGGCGGTAGAGAGCGCCGTGGAGACAGCCAGGCTGGGAGGGTGAACCTAGCCTCAAGCAGACTCTTCTTCCGGTATGTATCGCTGTCCTAAACCAAAACTCCTCCCAGACCTTGCGTCTTGGGCAGGGGCTGCCTGCGGACAGCGTAATTGAATGATGATGGCGGAAGCTTTGGCTATTCAGGCCCACTTGGTGGACCCTCAGCCCTTCCCAATCTGACAAGGCAGCCTAACACATTTACATAAGGCAGTATGCATATTACTTCAGGGTGTAGCAAAGCCTTCCTTAGATGTTAGATGGGGTAGAGCTTGGTGCCGCACTGACGGGTAACCGGTCAGGTGTGCTTTATCAGCCGAGCATAACGAATAAGCATGACTTTGTGATATTTGGGTGGTGAGTAGGCCGCACAATAACATCCATGTTGTTTCGAACTGATACATACCCACATCTTAGTTTTATTGCCAACAGTACAACGTTCACGGAAGCAAATCCTTCGCAAGTAAATTCTTTTCGAGGCAAAAACTCGTCAGTAAAGTTGGGTCGCTTTGACGAAGACGTCTTTGTATGCTGCATGCAAAACAATCCCGTTGTCTCCCTCGGCTCTGCATTTAAATGACGCATCAAAGCTCGGCTCTATGAAATGGGGGCGCGGACGCGCACTTGTCGGACATGGAATTATGTGCATAACCTTAACACCCCTTCTCTATAGACACAGCCACGAACCTGTCGACTGGTATGCCTTTTATACCTATTTTTGCTTTGTTACCGAGGTATTTTCCTGCTGAGCACGGCGATAAGGTATAATTAATGCGCCGTCAGGGTTCTTAAACGACAAAACTGAAAACTCTATCAGAACCGCCCTGTTTTAACGTAATCCTCTCTTGAGGATTTTTGCTCTATAGAAGAGCTGTGCCGCTGTGTATACATAGCGGCACAGCTGTGACGTAACACTGACATCAGACAAAGACAAGCGCGTTTGACAAAGCGTGGCCACCTGCACGCGACTGTAATGAATACTTAGGGTTAACACGAAATAGTGTATTACGAAAACGCGAACACCATGCAAACAGTGCACAATAGAATGTAAACGTTACTTTCTAGTAGCTTTCTACGGACAGGAGTATAAAAAAGAAGTAACTTTCTACTAACTTCATATTAACGTTTGTTGATATAATGTAAAGGTTAATAAAGTATTACTGGTGTCAATAGAAAGTTAATGCCAATTTAAAAGAAAGTTAATAACCATTTCTGTGACGGTAGGCCACATACCATCATCGTCAAACGAAACGCGAACAAACACAATAATTTTTTTTTTATTTGATACCTCAACCGCTCCTGGTATGGAGCATTACATTAGGGATGGGCGTTAAACAACAATGGTCTTGACAGCGTTCTTAAAATCGATGGCGTTGATATGATGTGCGGCGTCCTAAGGTAGATCATTCCAGTCCTGGGATGGCATGAAGAAAAAAGATCGAGAATGGGCGGTAGTTCTTATTAATACAGGCGTGGCTTGGTAACACTTCCAAAGTGTTACTAAACCACGCCTTCGATGCAAAAATCACGCATTCGATGCGAAAATCAACAGCTCTAGTATCCTGCCTCCCTACTGCAATATCTTCCAGTTTCGCAGTTAGCATTTTAATTCTCTTGATCGCGTTTCATTTGACGCGAATAGTACACGCTAAGTTCGTGGGATTCTTAACCTATCGACATGTGCCATCCTTAAAGGTGCATTAAAGAGGAATCTGAACTCATCTTTTTACACGTATACCTACACGTTCCAGGCATTCTTAGAAACTTCGATTATTGTCCTGTGTGGTCGATTTCTCTAATTATTAAATCGGGCTAAACGTCCCGGCTCCCGCCTTTTTTTGAACTCAACGCGGTAGGTAGGCGGAGTCAACTAACGCGTGGAGTGCCTTTCAGCCTGTCTGGCGGCGGCTTCGCTTTCGCTTTTAGTTTTTTACGTTTCTGTGAGTAAACAGTTTCAGTCACAGACAATATAACCGCAAATTAGGCCCACGGAAATAAAAATACACGTGGACTCTTTGATTTACGTATCACTCCGCCGATGGCAGAGCGGCAAGCCGCCACGGGACTGGCTTACGCGTTGATTGACTCCTCCTACCTACCGTGTTGAGTTTAAAAAAAAAAAAGGCGGGAGCCTGGATGTTTAATCCGATTTAGTTAGGGCAATAGGCCGCACAGGACTATAATTCGAAGTTTGTAAGAATGCCCGGAACGTGTAATAGAGTTGCCGCGGTAAAAAGACGAGTTCAGATTCCTCTTTAGTGCACCTTTAAGTCTAGTCGCTGCTGTTATAAGGTGATTTACTGTCGAGCACAAATTAAACCAAGCATTTTCATTTCTATAGAAAAAGTCTCCTCTAGAATAAGCTAGCGTAGCTGCTATCTTATTGCATATGCCTTTGCTGCCGAGGTGGGTACAGTGGCAGGCCCCGCGTCCAAGCCGTGCAAAATATTGCACGCCGGCGAAAGTGCTCTACTACCTGTGTTATCAGTTTCCTTCCACGAATTTTCTTTGCACCCTTCCTTTCGATCAATCGGAGGTTCTAGGCCTAGTGAATGGAAGATGGTAATGGAGGAGCCCGCTCGTACCTAATTTTGATCTCTAAATGAGTTCGAAGGAAGATTATACATCAAAATTAATGGCAAGCCGGCTCTTCTGCTTCCCACTTCTCTTCGTGATTGTGTGCTGAATCTCGTTCGATTTCCACATATTGAGACTCGCACAAAGGCCGTTTTCTTTTCCCGCAGCTTTGGGACGAAATTGCCCGGAACCGCTTTCGCTGGGGATGCCTTACTCTAATCAAATGTGCGGAGCTAGTAAGGACCCAAATCGATCCTGGCCAGCTGCTTTAGGCCATAATGTCCAATGAGATCGAAGTGTGTGCAGGAAGTCTGAAAAAACAAAGCTACCGACCCTTTTCGCCAGCATGAGCTAGAAGAGGCAGGGGCAAGAAGCTATATCTTAACATTCATCTCCTTAAATTATCTTCAGACAAACTGGCTTCAGAACTCTACGGGACGGGCGACGATATAATTCAAGGAGGAGTGCTTTGTAACAGTTTATAGGTAAGCGCTTTAGTTTATTATGGTAGAGCTGGGTTAATGAGGACGGAAAGCTACAGGCGAAAGTTTGATGCCACAGGCGGCGGTTGCTGCTCAGCCCGCCAAGTTTAACCTCGTTAGAACGAAGTTTAAGCGGCCCGGCGATTATTTCGTTATATCCGTAGCTTCGTTATAGGCCGTATTGACCGAGCTTCTCGGGGTAGTCGTCTTTCCTTCGTTATATCCATTATTTATTTATAAACCGTTTCATTATAACGAAGTTCTTTTATTTTGTCTTTACTTTACTTAAATTTGTCTTTACTGACCTTGGTCATGTACCGTGGATACGGCGGATTGTAATCTCCTTCTCATCCCTTTTATTCCCACTCCCCCGCTTGAAGTTGGTTAACTGCAGTTTGCTTATGCGTAAGCTAGCTTTTCTGCCTTTCCTTTCTTGTCCAAGTCTAAGCAGCATCCATCTTCCGCCAGTACTGTGGCTACACCAGCACGCCTTGAGCTGCTGCGAGTGCGTGTTTCCATACCCGCGGCTTCGTCAGTGGAGCCCTGCTCTAGGAACCGAAGCGCTCACGCTTCAGTTAAAAGGCTTAATCGGCGCTGTGTGCTTTTCCATACTAACCCCTGCCTGCTGACGGATCGTCTTCGAGAGACTTCGCGAAAACTGCGGGTCGCTGCAACAGCTTGGCTGAAAACTGGTTTCCGCCGCCGGTCCAGCTCCTTTTAAATGCACGACGCCCCCGTCATAAGCGATCAGTAAGGCAAGAAGCCAGGTGGCAGAATGATTGATTGCCGACGCTGTCGCTAAGTCCGCCTCTTGTCTCCTGACAGCCGCTAAGGGCGGTCAGGGCCACCCAGCGCAGGAGCAGGAGGGGGCGAAGATAGAGTAGGGGGGGGGGGGGGGGGGACGAACATGTCCCCGGGCTTGGAACGGGTATACGGACGAACGAAATAGTGGAAACGCGTCTACCGTGACTTTAAAAATCGGCGTTATCCTCTGGCTGATCGACGGCTTAGACACGCAAACATGTCATTGCAGTCAAGCCAAAAAGAGAGGCTAGTTGGTGGCTCATATTATATAAAGCTCTTGAGAAACAAGACAGAAGCGTGCGCCCTGTCTTCTCTTTTTCAGTTCTCGACTGAAACCCTAGTCACACGGCTGCTCAGTGATTGGCTTCTCAAGCGTTCAACCGCTCCTCCAGAAGACAGTAACACAGGAAGTCAATAATGCGTTCACTATGCTTTCGAAGTTATGTTTGTGTATATTGCTGAATCTGCGCTTCGCTTTCTTTGTGTCATCTTCATTCTTAAGATTCATTCATTCATTCATTCCTTCATTCATTCTTAAGTGAAGCATTTGTTCCCCCCCCCCCCCCCTCCTGCTTTTTGACAATTATCTCAAGCCCGATTTTTATAGCTGTGGCATCTTTCCTCTCTGATAAGAGCGCCCGTAGAAAGAGCAGCAAAAAGGCGTTCCTGCGCGAATTGCAATTGTAAACCATGTCACTATCTCGGATTCAATGATCAGCGTTGCGGGGCACTGCCAGCTTGAGCTCGCGCGTTTGTGTTTAAGCCTCACGGCGCCAGCACGTTTTGCCCTCCGCCTCCAAACTTGTTACCCAAGCGATGCAGGCGCCGTGAACAAAGTCCAGTTACCTGCGCCTCAGTTGACGAGCCGCGAACTTCGCTTCGATTCAGCGTGCCTGCGTGGGTGCACCGCCGCCACGAGCCGAAGCACATGACAGCGCAAGTTTCAAGCGGTACTTCTTACGAACGCCTACGCTCGGCCGCAGAGCGAACCCGGCACAGCCCACGCACCTGTCCGCCCACGTTGCAATGTCCATGCAGATAACAGAACCCGCGAGAACATCGCTACGAAGAGCAGAGCAGCGAACAAGCGATGTAAAGTCCCACGCATGCACGCAGGCGCATGTAACGCGAGCGTAAGCGCTCTAAACCATCCATTCTGAACCTCTCGGGTCGCAAGCACATGAGAGGTCACAATACAAAAGCTTTAAGAGGATTTAATGTGGAGGGCATTGCACTCATCGCAGTTGATGGGATTAAGCAAGTCGTGGCAGGTGGGCGGGCAGACGCTCATACTGCAGCTGAATTCAACGCCGTTTTGTATATATATATACACGGACCCTTTCCAGAGGCCGCTGCAAATATTGTTTTCCGTCAGGAAGCGGTCGGGATATGTCGGAAATTGTGTTTACTCTAGAGCGGTTTTGAGCCGGGGCCGCAAATACCGCTCGGAAAGCATGTTCTACAGCGCAGCCGGCTTTCCTCCCCCCCCCCCCCCCCCCACCCCGCTTCTTTTTTTTTTTGCTTGTCTGTAAGTTCCTTTGTTCGCTCTTTTCTTCTCGATAGTCGGCCATCTTTCTTTGCCAGTGTTCAAAGAAAGTTATATGCAGACGGCTCGGTACAAGCTATACGTACCCATAAATTCTGGACAAAAGCATTTTTTAACAGGAAAGAGTTTATGAGCGCAATTTTTCATATATTGTAAGATTTCACCATAACTTATTTACTTATTTACTTATTGGATGGGCCATACATGGTACTGCCCGTGGGGCAGGACAAAAGGAGGTAATTAGTCTCCTGACGAGGCCCTGGCCCCACTGGGCGCAACAGCAGCGGTTACAAAATACATGTAGACAGTACAAATACAATTGGACATAACAATCATCACCGTACAAAAATGCGCATGAAGCATGTGACAAATTAGAAAAAAAAAAGAAACATGTTATTGTTGACACTTCTGTACACAAATATAGAAATCAGAACACAATAACTTTGCAATTATAAATCATTAATCGTACATGTTTGGCCTACTAGTTGAAGTGAACAGAAGTTGTATTCTGCGTTTGAAAGTTCTCAGACATCTACATGTTCAACACATCCGCAGATCTTCCCTCGGCAGGCTTGCATATTTTTGCTATTAACGTTTTTGGTACAGTCCAAAACGTTTGTTTTCTGTCGCAGTCTTTACTAGATGCCAGCGATGGAAAAAAAACTTTAAAAGAAAGATTTTGCTACGCATCAGAAGAATAGACCATTTACCTTCAATATTTCCACAATAGTACCTTACAATATTCCAATATTCAAAAATTTTGTCCTCATGCTGGACATGAGGCACACTTGGCTTGACGTCGATCAGCGTCGGCGGGCATTACCCTAGACACTGCCTTTCTGCCGCTGCTTCCGGCTTTTCGCACTGATAGGGTCGCTCTCCATAGCTGGGTGATCGGTCACGGACGAGGAGCCGATGTTTGAACACCGGTCCCACTGCGATGTTCTCCGGACGTCTATACTCTGCGCCGTGGTTCATTGTTCGCGTACCTGTTCACCCAGCCTTCCCGTTTTCCTCTCTTGCCCCAGTACCCAAGGCAGAAAACGGGAACTTTCTCGGTTTGACCTTCTACCTGCTTTTACGCGAGGATTGCGTAGAAGCTAGATTGCCTCTTTTTACCGTTTTTTGACTAGTTGAGGGACTGCACCGCCGCTTTTTATTGCGTAAGCACTATGGGTGCCATTAGGTGAAATTGCCGGCGTGTGTCTCTGCGTGACCGCCGAGAGAAGCCTCTGGCCATGCTCTGGCACCTGAAAGCGAGCGGAGCTCCAGAATCGCCCCCTCGCCTCCGACGAAAGGCCAGAGGGAAAATAGATATATCGGAGGAAGTGGTGAGGCGGGCGAAGCAACGCCCCCAAGCTAGCAGCCAGTTCGCAGAAAGTAACTCCCACCTTTGTGCTCCAGCACTGCATTTAACGTACTGGCACGTGATGGACGTGTTGCATTAGCATGCTAAACAAAAAATAATAATAATGCCTTCTGATGCGCATCAGTCTGTGCTTTATCCCATTCTTTCCTACTCTGATATGCTTACCGCTTCATAGACACTGCACTTTATTTAGAATTTATGTTCGCTAGATGAGGCTTTAAACGCGATCTTCGTTGCTAGAACGATGGGACTATAGAGGCATGTTTTTGCCTTGGGAAAATTAGGTGAAAGCGTGGTAGTTTCATGGCACGAAGAGGAGTAGCTGTGAACTGTAATGCTGCAATAATCATTTATTTTCTTGCCGTCGTCTTGACGTACACAGGCGTTTGGTGCTGAGTTTGACGGCACATGGTGACGAGAATGCCTGAGCGAAAATTTCATTCATCGCTGCCATCAACCATCAACAAGTATAAAATGCAGAGAAGGTATAACTCAGGCGATTCGCTTTGTATCTTACGTTTTAGGCTGGTATTCCTCATTTTTCCTTTAAAGCTTCGATTTCATATTTAAATAATGAGGGCAGCGGGACGATTTCTTGACGGATTTCTTCTCCCTCGGGGCATGATGGCGACTCAACAAATGACGAACACACTGGAAGCAGCGATTTGCCTCTATTGTGATTCATGCGTTCGCACATTCTGTGTGGAACAAAATTTCCTAGCTGAAAGCGTGCATTGAGCACACATAAGTTATTATTCAGTGATGTTGTTTACGAAACCCTTTCTTTGCCCTCCATTATGTAGTTCTGTTGGTATAGGCGCCTAACCAGAGTTATCGTTACTGCCAAATATCACCATTACGGCGGCGTATACAAGATCTGCAGAACGAACAACTACAAAACCAGCCAGACGTCGAAGATGCGCGATGCTCCATGAGCAAAACCACGTCGTTAAAACGACATTAGGAACACCACGACGTATGACGCGTGTAGAATTTAGTTGAAAAGCAGAAGCTAACTGCCTCTTTGCTATAGACAACAACATGCAATGATTGATGGCGTGCGCATACACGAAAACAAATCGATGTGTACGTACCACACAGAACACAGCGGCGGAAAGGCCAAATGCTTAGAGCGTTTTGTGCACTACGCGTTCTCAGAGGACCGTGGGCAACACGTCGATACATGTCCTTTCGTTGGAATTAGGCCACAAAGAATTTCCAATGCACAATAATCGAGACCAGACCAATCCCGTTCTTTAAAGCGTTATAAGCGATTTCCATGTTACTTCTGGTCTTTGTTTAGGAAGTCTGAGCAGAAATCTTTGCAGTTTGAGCACAAACTGCTTTGTGTTTCGTGGACTATAATTCCATCCAGTATTCAACAATAAAGTAAGCCCTGCGCTGCTTTCCGATATACCGATGTCATCGTAAACATGATCATATGCATGTTCTGGAAGGGTTAAAGCAAGTTCGGTCAATCAAAGGCTTCTGGGCGTTCGCAAAGGGCGGCGCATAGAAATTTCGGGGACACTTAATTGCAGTACGTCTTGAGAATGCGTTAGCGTTAACTCGTTTTACGTAGCTTACTATGTGTCTTTGTCGTACTTGTCATGATTGCGCTTGCGGGAACCCTGTACATTCGTCTGCGCACAACCAAATGCGAGTTTCATCGCGTCTGGCAACCCTTCGCTCGTTCAAGCTGAGCGCCGTCATGACGTCACATAGTCACACGGTTTTATGACGTCGTAATCTAGCGGTCAATCAACGATATACATGACACACGACACTAGACGCCGCGCAATTTTTTTTTCGATGGGATACTATCTTATTAAAGTCCCGAGAATAGCTTTTTTTGCTGTTCGCCTATATAATATTTTAGCATGGCTCTGACACGTGGTCCCCAGAGAGCAACTTAGAAGGCAGGTGGGCCTCATACGTCACATCACCTTGCCGCGTCATCACAACCTCCCCACCGGATAGTTAGCAAACTGCCCGCCGTGGCAGGTGGCAGTTAATGAACGGTCACTCGGGAAGAGCAACTTGGGCCACGTAATGCCCACCCCTGGGAGCACCTGCTATTCCAGGGCAGTGGCGCATCGCTTAACCGCTGCACCACTGCGCCTGGAGGGGTGTATGAGGACTCCCCAAGCATCTATGAATGTAATGTAGAGAATGACCTTCTGCATATATGGGAATTAACTCAGTACTCTATCACGTCCTACCCTAAGGTGGAGCTTAAATATCCCCTCGAATTTTTTGTCGTTTCTTTAGACGAGACATGTTATAGGGAGATGCAGCTCGATTACGCGGTCATATAACAAACTTCTTGAGCCTGTTATAGATGATTTTAAAGAGAAAGCGTTGTCTCAAGCCCCTACCAGGACATATAGTCAAAGTTCGTGGCAAGAGCGCAAGAGAACGCCAACAGACTTTAACTGCCGGAACCCAGGAAAAACTGCAGAAAACACCCATAAAGATTGGTTTTGGTTTGGTTTATGCGGATTTAACGTCCCGAAGCGACTCGGGCTGTAAGGGACGCCGTAGTGAAGGGCTCCGGAAATTTCGACCACCTGGGGTTCCTTAATGTGCCCTTAACATCGCACAGTACACGGGCCTCTAGAATTTCGCTTCCATCGAAATTTGACCACCGCGGCCGGGATCGAACCTCGCGTCTTTCAGGTCAGCAGCCGAGACACATAAACAATGCCAAATACCTGACAATTAGGTTTTCATTCATTCCCTGCCAGAATGAGATCAGTGGAATTTAAGAAAAACTACCATAATTTGAAAGAAGCCAAATCTGAAACATTTTCATCAAGGGAGACAGATATGCGCGCAAAGACTGTTTAATAATTATTTAAACTGAACGTCACTGAAGTACAAAATTATATCGTCGGTTTCCGAGCATGGCTGTGGGTCTATTATTTCCACGATGGCTGCAATTTTTGCCTTTACAATTCACTTCCAAACAGTAATATATTACTTTTATCTGCGGTATTTATTGACATTCTCTTCCATCTCTGCATTAAAAGTAGCGTGTCCAACCCGCGTTTTGTGCTCTTCTATATTTTATTCCCTGAGCACTTCACTTTAATCGTGCTCTTTTTATACCTCGGTAATGATGCGAAAGTCTTACGTTGTGCTCACGCTTCAGTTACGCTGTCGCCACATTAAGCGCAGACTGGCGCCATCCGCCTCGAAGATCTCAACTTCGCAACTCAAAACAGCGAGTCAGCTGGATTGTAGCACATCTAACCCTCAAACAGCCGCCTTTTCATTCAATTCATTATTTATTAGCACTTCATTAACGGCAAACATTAACGGCAAAGATAGCGCAACAGGAAATAAACACTTGTTTTGCTTAAGGCAGACAACCGCTTACTTATTTAAGTCCAGGACTATTGGGCATCAGTTTTAGTTGTGAAGCAACTGCGGAACATTGTAAGTTACTGTTATGAAAATATTGAAGGTAATGGTAAACTCTTCCAATGCGTAGCAAAAGTTTTCTTTTAAAATTTGTCCATATATCGCTCGCATCGACAAGTTAAGGCTGGCAAAGAAAACAAATGGTGAACATTTTCTACGATAGCAAAAAAACTAATAGCAAAAAAAGTGCGAGCCTGCCGAGGGGAGATCTCAGCATATATTGATTTATATAGTGGAATCTTACGTCTAATCAAAAAATTTCGTTCATAAACAATTTCTCTTTGAAAAACATGCTTGTCCCAAATTTCTATGTATGTCAACGGCAGGGTCGCGAGAACACCGTGCTTGAAATATGCACCTATGTAAATATGGAGGGCGAGGAGGAAGGAACTCATCTGCCTTCTTTCAGGTAGCTCGAGAACGCAAGCAGCGATTCAGCGTGTGTAACATGACACTATAGCTTCCTTATGCTAGCCTTATACAGTTGTTGCTTACCCAATAAAGACGACACCGCGTTCGCCTCTATGTTTACAAGTTTGTCACTGTCGCCGATTGGCCACTATCGCATATATGTATTGCACACAGCGGCGTCCCACAGCGATTAAGCAAGTCCTCGCATTTGTCTGCCGTCGAGTAAGCGTCCTCTTTCAGCGTCCTCCTGTGTGTTTTCGGCCTGCAAGGTGTAACGGATGATTGCGCACTTAGGCGCTGTCACGCTGAACAGTAATTCACGGAGGCGGCGTTGATCGCAACCAAGAGCACATACTATAGGGCGCTGATAAAAGGCGTGAAATGCTAAGCCGTGGCGCGCGAACTTTCTTAATCGAAGTATATGGTGTAACACCGCGGCCACTGGCGCCTAAAGCCGGAGCGGTGCTTGTCGCATAAATAATGGAGCAAGTACTTCGACGCGGAAGACGTTGCCACTGAGAGATATTTATCGTGTCGAGTCGGGCTCCCCGCACTAACCTCGGAACGGTTCGTATTCGTGGGGATATTTATGCGCCTATCACCTTCGCCTCCTCTCGGCAAGTATGCTGGCATCACTAAGCCTAACTACAGGAGTCAAATAGAAGAGCTAAGCCGTCTGTCTTGTTCGCATCGAAGGTATACACCGTATTCGACTTTTTGTATCATCGTTTAGTCGTTTGAAAAATGATAAAGCGGGTTGCACTTGGCTGTACTTGCAATAACCCAAGGCGAAAGCTATTTCATACGCAAAGAAGTTCGTTTCCAGGACAAGTCAGCTGCGTTAATTAGTTGGCCGAAGACTGACCAGATGGCGCTAGTGGGCAAGATGCGCAGAGTTGCTGGCTGTGTTCGTGACCAGTCAGAGCACAGCAACGTGTTGTTTGGACACCAAAGCAGAAAAAAAGTTGCAGCCTGTTAACAGGGAGGAGGCGGGTGCGATGACAACGAAACTTCTAAGCGACACCGCAATGGCCGACCAAGCAAAGTAATAGCGCTACGCGTGAGGCAAGTCTGAGATCACGGATGCGCTCAGCGAAAGAAAGCATTACGTGGTGTGAAAGAAGCAAAAAGTGGACAGACCGCTCGACATCAACAAGGAAAGATAGATAGAACGACGAATGAATTGAAAGCATGAAACAAGGACGCAACACCGTCGTGAAAAGAGCCCGTATCGGCGTCGTTATCGTCCACGCCCCCAATCGGCCTCGCGCCCGGAGTCTCGTAAGCAGTAGCACCATAGGACTTGGTCATCGTTGGGCGGCTATAAGAGGCCGGTTATTATGTACTGAACGGCGCTACGAATGCCGCCTAAGCGCAGGCTGTTTGTGTGCGATCGCACCCAGGCGGCAAGCGAAGCCCATCGCATTGCAGAATTGCAGTACGCGCCACCTCTTGTCAGAGCCGGAGGTGGGACTTGTCTCCTATCAACAGATGCTACGGCGAGATACGCGCGCCAATCTCGCCGGCGTGATACGAATCGCAGTTCCGCCTCTACGGAAGTGGGGACATCAGAGCACACTGTGCCTCATTCGAACTGTGCAGATTTATTGGCGCTGGTTCCTAATGTGCTCTGGGCGTGCAGTGAGTGAGGTGACGTAATGTGTTTAATGGAGGGTCATACTTATCTCACAGCGCTGGTCAAGCAAAGCTTTTTCACGCCCCATCTTAACCTGCCCTCCTCGGCTTCTACTAGATGTTAGGGTTAGACGCAGAACTGCGAAGCGAGTGACTGCTCTTACTGGCTTCACCGTAACGAGAAAATGTGCGCGGAAGCCGTTTGCTCACAGCGCGAAGCTGATTGCCTTTCCTGACTAATCACACGACGAAAGAGGCACCCATGGGTGCTTCCTACGTCGAGTGATTTGTGCGACTTTGGTACGCAAAAACGAACTGAGCTCGGCAGGAGTAACAGGCTTAGAGTTTAATTTTAGGTTATTTTTTTTTCTTTCCTCATCTCAACCCGGAGTTTGTAAGCAGCTCAGTGGATGTTGCAGTCGTCAGTTACATTTACAGGCCTCATGACTACCTTAAGGCATGAAATTATTACAGACTCAATTGATTCCTGTTACGAATACTTATGGAGAACAGTTGTGCATGAGCCGTTGCACAGAAAAAACGAACTTGAAAAGAAAGTGAGCACGGCGCCTCTCTGTTGGGAAAGGAGTTTGATGATTTTCTTTTCTTGGCCCTTCAACAAAACATGCTGATCGGACCAATTCGACGCCTCCTTCGTCTCACGAGACGGTTGATATTTTGCCCTTCTTTGGATACGTTCCTGTGCGGGGCTGTGCAGTCCGGAAATAAAGCACCACATCGCTGCAAGACGCATCACAAACTGGGGACGGGGGACCCAGAGAAAACTCGGATGCTCGGCCATGTTCGGCGGTGCCATCTGTGTCTCTTTCCCTCTTAACGAAATTTTTAGACACACTATAAACCATGCATAGGGTTTCGTCATTAAAGCTTAAAGGCAGTCTATGACAATCTACAGATTTATGGCGATACACTTTTAATAGACTTTTGTATGCAGAGAATAAATAGGTTATCAATAGACGAAAGGAAATGCCTACGTTACCGAGCTATTGCGATCCTATAGATAAGTCTTTTCAAAGTGTATGGCCATAAATCTGTAGGTTGTCATAGAGTGCCTTCAGACTTTATTGACAAAACTCAACGGACAATATAGAGTGTCTAGAAACAATCCCCAGATTTATGTCCCAAAACTTTTAATAGACGTTCGCCTATAGAGAGTAAATAGACTATTAACAGACAAAAGGAAATATCTATAGGGAGGCAATAGCGGCTATAAGAAGCCTATAGAAAGTCTAAGGACCATTTTTATGAGAGTCTGCGTCTCTGATCTCTTTTCTGTGCATCGTTGTCCATACTTGTCATAACAGCGTGTCCAATTCGCTAGGCATTGATTCGCAAGTATGAATTTTATGTGATCAGAAAGGGCAGCTACATCAGCGGCGCCCGCGGGACATGACGAACCTGCGCTGAAGTTTGCGGTGCCGATTGCAGCGCCATAACACACTGCCTAGCGAGAAGAGCAAGCAGTTTTGGGTAGTGCTCTTAGTACTTTTCCGCGCCACCTTCAGGCGCTTATTGGCGTGAGCCTCCGCGCTCTGTCGAAGGCGCATGTGCCGTGCGTCAGCTATCTGGGCTACACCGAGAGAAGGTAGGCAATGAATGCTGTCAGCCAAACGCGGGTATCTAATCGCGCAGAATGTGTTCTCGCGATTGCAGCGGCCCAAGCGGCTGACAAAAGCAGTTTTGAGTCACCGAATGGAACAATTGTAGTGCCACCTTGGCAGCGCAGGTTCCACATGGCTCCATTTTCGTTAGCAAATACTGATGCTCCCACGATGCTCACAGCCAGTCGACACGGCCAAGATAACCCCTTGCGAGCTGAACAATCTCTCAAGAGAAACGTAGAACGTGCTCATTACCGTGCAATTATTTCGCCGTATTAGAGTGCAGCGAAATGGAACGCAAAGCGCTAGGCAACGACATTCCTCGATGACGTCATCTTAATCCTATTTTCAGATCTCATGAGTGCATTGCAAGCTTATTACCGTTACCGAGCTTTTTCCCTCTCAACAACGGAGCGGACGGGGCTGGGGACAGCGAAAAAAAAAAGACTACAGCCGATACTTTGAACAGTGGGCCTGCGCTTTGAGAGGCTGGTCGGAAGCTTTTCACAGCGTTTCTAATCTGGGAAGGACCGCCAGGCCGGAAAACGGTCATACATATCAGATTATGGCGCTCGGCTGCTGACCAGAAAGGCGAGGGTTCGACCCCGGCCGCAGCGGTCGAATTTCGATGGATGCGAAATTCTAGAGGCTCGTGTACTGTGCGATGCCTGTGCACGTTAAAGAACCCCAGGTGGTCGAAATTTCCGGAGACCTTCACTACGCTTCAGGACGCTTAAGCTTCGCCTTTAAGAGTGGAACGCGACAGCGTGTTGCAGCACTGCCAGGGAGTCCACGGAACGCCATCTCCCGTTCGGCGCGACACCTTGCCCGTTAGACAAATCGCTCTGCTACGTACGGTGAAACGGACGCGCGGAGCGGCAAACCACGCAGAAGCGCTGCCAGGCGCCTTGCCGAAACGCGCGGGACTCAAGTTGCAGTCGTAGTTCGTCGGCACATCGTTCTCGACAAACCCGATGCCACGAACGCCAGCATAGCTTCCGCGCCGAACGAACGGGCAGCAAGCCGCAAGCTTCGTGGTGAACGCGCTTTGGATGTGCGCTGCGTTGTTCGCCGCTCACCGCGTGATTCCTGCGTACCCGCACGACTCCACTGCGCCCGAACGAGACGAGCGGGAGGCGCTGCCGTCGCGCGCTATCTGTTGGGACAGTGGCGAACATTGCGAGGAGGAGGGAGGAGGATGAGGAGGAGTGCCAGGAGGAGGATTTTTCAACCGTTGCTTGTTATCCTTCTTTTTGTTAAAAACATGCCCTGGCTCGTTTCGGACAACTTTTTGCGAAGTTCACAAGATGCTTTCATTTTCAGAAGCTCTTCCCCTGATAATGAAAACCCTTCGGAGGAACTTTCAAACAAAGGACCAATATAAGCGTATTCGCTGATAGTAAATCACTACTGTATAAGCTGTGTTATGCTAGCGGTAGTTCAGAAATCTCCCTGTAAAGATCTGCTGTAAAGATCTGCGGTTAAGATGCCGATCTGTAAAGGTGAAGTATTAAGCTGAACGTTGCTTAACACTTCCGGGCGTGTCCTACGACTGAAACATTACGGAACACGGTTTGTCAGACGGCAGACTGAAAAAACCCAAAGTTAACTGTGCGAATTAAGATGAAGAGCCGTATTTTCTAATAATGCATTTTATATTCGATTTCATTTTCCATTTCATTCGGTCATGATGTCAACTTTGACAGATTAGCGCCAATTGCAGTCCTCACGCGTGCCAAACTCGTCGGCGTGCTCCGTCATTCACTCCCTTTTGTGAAAGGAAGCGCGCTAGAGGAAGGCGTACTCCCTTTTTACACCTACACGGGTGTATTCGTGTTTAGGGCGTACGTTCCGCCAGGGAAACATCGGCTCTAGACGCGTTTATCTAAGTGTCATCATCTGTATGTTTCTGCCACGACAAGCGTGACTTTTCCCACAGCCTACGTCACTGGGAGTGTCTACCAATCGAAGAGGACCAGATGAACGGAAAATGAAATGGGTCATTATAATACACGGCTCCAGATTTCATTCTTTATTACTATTTAAGGCTGGAGATATAATAATTTCTTAACAGTTACACCTATTAGACAAATGGAATGCTTTCAAGTCTACGAGCCAGCGAAAGTTGCCTTGGCACCAAACTAATGAAGGCTATCGACATAACGACATATTTTTTTTTCAAGTTTGGAAAGGCTTTTCGAGCCTATTTGTAGGCTTTCACTATACGTATCTATACCTTCCATGCTCTGAAGAAGCGTTGTTTATTACATCCCAGGAGGGAAGAAAGAATACAGGACGCGGAATAAAGACGCGGAAAGAGATTCAGATGCGGTTGCGTCGAGAAAAAAAAGTCCTTAAAAACTATGTAAGAAAAAAAAATGTGATCTGTGATGTACATTACACCGACGTGTCCAGGCTTCATATTGCAGAGCTCAACTCTGAACAGCGCTCACCACATATGTATTCACTTGCCAATATCGTATCTCGGAACATTTGATACGCATCATGAGAAACGATGAGACCTCAAGCCCTGCAGAATCCGGTTTCAGCGTCCGCTTCCTGCTTTTTCCTTTATCGGCTCTGCTCATACGATTGAAACCAAATTTGTCGCCCACTCTCATGTTGCGCATATAGATAGAAAATGGAGCCAGGCCAATGTATTTGCATAATCATTTTTTCTCCGGCGGTGCTCGCAACGCTGACTTTATATAAGGGGTGCTCGCAACGCTGACTTTATATAAGGGCTTGCTCTTGCAAGATCTCATTTGTTCGCGCATAGAGCTCGCGACGCGACGCAAATTGGAATGTATTTCGGGCCAGTGCGCGCGTGTAGCCTATGCATCGGGGAACGCCGCTACGTTGTCAAGTAAAAGCTTCTTCTTTTTAATTTATCATTTTTGTGTTTTTTTTCGCTTTCCCACTTTCCTCGATTGCTGCGAGTAACCAATCTGTGACAGCGTTGTGCAAAGAAAAGCGCCTAGCGGTGGAGTGACGACAGTGAAAGCAACACAAGTCCTCACGAACTAAGAAGAAACTTTAGGCATAAAGGGACGCCTATTATCCAAAACTCTAGTCTATCCAGTCTCGTCGTTAAAGCCCCATCGTGGTACCACAGCCCACGAAGCGTGCAGCGTTTCTGCCGTTAAGGCGAACGTCCTCTCTTGCTGCGCATGACGACTGTGTTTGGGGCAGAAAATATACGACAAACGGATTCCCGCTTATTATTAAATAGTGAAATAAAAAACTAAAACAACAGTGCTGGAAACTTCCCTCTGTTCAAAGCGGGATAGATTCTGGCGCACAATAGAAATCACGAAATAAACGAGCGTTACTTGGTTTAAGTTAGCACTGAACGCAAAAATAAGCACAGGAATTCATCTCTTTGGTTAGAAAAGGAGTGAAAGAAGCGGGAAAGGGTAAAAAGATAATTTTCGAAAGCACAAAAGGGTTAGTGACTAGTGGCTAACAAACGCCTTAAGATATTTTCTTTTGTACGGGGCGTGCAATATTGTCTTCTAACAAAAACTAAATCAGCAAATATGATGCTATTTACAAAACCTGAACTTATTCGCAAACATTTCCAGTCTTATTGTAAACCGCAAAGTAGACTGGACTCAAAATTCTACTGAACTTAGCGCGCTTGTTTCGTGGAAGCGAGCCCTGTCCGTGAGCATGTTTTAATCGCGCTGCGATATCAGATAGAAACGATCACGTCATAATAAAACATACCTGAGAATTGTGAGCGATTTTAAACGGACTAGCCACCGGCTAATCACTCATTGCATTTTGAATGTAATCTGACAAGGAGATAATCACTTGCTTCAAGCCACAAGCAAAAATTTTGCAGCCATTCTTATTCGAAAAAAAAAAAGTCTTGTAAGCTTCCTATTGGGTTATTTATTTATGGGTGGCGGGAACACTCTTTGTAACATCAGTAATTTATGGCATTTATGTTAAAGCCTTTGACAGGGCAAGCAAACGTTTCGTAATCATTCCTTCCCTCAACGACTCGATTACTGCAACTGCCGTCTTGAACGAGCCTCTACCTTTTCGTGTTGTTTCATAGCAGGCTTCGTGAGTTCCCCAAGTGGCTTCATCAGATAGCGACGAAATTAATGAGCCGACGTCAAGCGAAGCTTTCTTCGAAAAATGGTCCTTCAATACGAGGACGATAGGCCCCGTACAGAAGTGCGACTTGAATCAAGAGTACAATCAGCACCGACTCTGCCGCCTCGCCAGATTTTGTCGCCCATTATAAGATCCGCGGTAATTCGCCACTTCCTGTGGCAACCACAAATCATCTCTGGTCGGAGTGAAAGATACAGACAT
Organism: Amblyomma americanum; assembly: GCA_030143305.2. Lineage (NCBI taxonomy): Eukaryota > Metazoa > Arthropoda > Arachnida > Ixodida > Ixodidae > Amblyomma > Amblyomma americanum. The sequence goes on from JARKHS020026745.1 coordinate 165,697, forward strand.
GTTGTTAACGTTAAGTGAGTCGTAAAGCAAGGACCCCGAGCCGCCTCATTAGGTGGCAATCGCAGTATCTTGGAATTCGGCTTCCTTCGCGGTTTCCAGGTGAGACATTGCTGCACGTATAAAAAAGCATTTATAAAGCCTTTATATGTCGGCGAAAGCACTGCGAAATTGTGAGAAGAAGACAGCGATTGGCTGACTCCAATTAACTAGTTGGCCAATGTGCAGTTGAAACTGTGCAGTAACAATGTGAAGTAACAGCGAAGAGAAGGTGGACATTCGGAATAGATACGAAATGGCAGATCCCAGCGGGCGGCCGACTATCAGCTACTGTTTTAATTACAGTGAACAGATAAACAGCAAAATTATATGCACAGGAAATTAGAATACGTGCCAGATTGTAGGTGCAGCGTCTTATTCAAGCAGACACTTTTTCTGAGTCCAACCTCGAAAAGTATAGGCAAGTTTAGCAATAATAAAACTGAAGCCGTATTTCAGGTGGTTGCTCGAGGCACTTAGCTGCATGTTTTTTCTTGGCAAATTATCAGTATTTTTATTTATTGACACGGAAATAATCAATAAACGTTTTCACCACATGAGAAACGCACTACAAGATTCAGTTGAAATCTTTCAGACCGTGAAGAGGGGTGCCATTTCGACAACGCGCCTGCTTTAATCCACTGAGGTCAACTCCGACAAATTTTTGTTCTCAGCAAAATAAAAATTTCCTTCTTGCCGCTATTGTGGCATTCGTTCGGGTGAAAAGCAAGCATTTATAGCAGGAAATTTAAACTTATTAAAGTTATATCGTTCGGGATTTTATTTTTTCGTCGCTCTCATCCAAAACATGTGACGTTGGCGATGACATCAAGAGGATAACGCACTTGTTGATCACTAGCAGGATTATCCAAAGTGGGTTATATAGCCTCAGAGATCTGTGAAAAAACAGCACTTGACGTCATCGCTCTTTGATTGCGATGACGATCGGTGGTGGCAACACCTGTGTTTCATTTTTTCTCTTATCTAGTTCATCAAAGCTCTTTTTTCAGTTAAGGTAGCCTCATAGCAATTAAAAACCAGTAATTAATCGATACAGTTCAACTTCTGTCTACCATCAGCGTTCCTTTAAACTTTCATCTGAAATTATAAAAGCTAAAGTTTTCGAACTCTGTAAAACCTTGATCGGAAGCACTACATGTAGCGCGGTATCTTCTCTCCCGTGTCGTTGCGCATTGAAATTTTCTTCAAGGGTCCACAAATAAATATCTGCCATGCGTCAGTTTGCTCAAAAGCCTGGGTTGTTGCGCGCAATATGGAGCCCGTGAATCTGAATCCGTTAAGGAGTACCTTGTCCCTTGTTCATTGCGTAGCAGTCCGGAAAGTTTTACCCGTGCTCTCTGTACCGGGCATTGTGAGGCGGCCGCGTACGCAATTAGTACGCCGAAGCGCGCAAAATTGGCCTGTATGGAAAACACGGCAGCAGCCCGCGCTCCGCTAGGCGCGCGCCGGTAGCCAGCGATGCGAGCGCTAACGATGACGAGCGAGCGCTCAGCACCGGAAAGACAAGAGCCCCGAAACAATCCTCTTCGCAGAGATGCCGCGCTCGCTACGCATGCGCGGCGCGAGAGCCGGTAAACACGGAGGTACGCGGCCGAACATCAGTGCGTGGGTCCTATGCAAATGTCAGGAAGAGAAGTGCCTTTCTTGTGTACTGTATTGTATTGCTGTTGTGTTTTGTTGTGTTGTGATTGCATTGTACAGACCATAAATTCTATCCATGACTGCGGTTGCTACCGACTCACCCATACATAGAGCCATTGTGACGTGGCGTAACTGAGAGCAGGATTAGTACCAAGCGCTGATTGCTACATACGCCGTAACGCCTACGTAACTTTCGAGGTTCAGGTGTTTTTTTTTTTCTTACGCAATTTAGCCGCATGAAACACTCTTTATCCAGACCGACAAATGAATTAAGAGAACCTGTATAGCCTTAAGTTCGCACCTGAGATGTTGATATCTCTTCAATGTTAATTAGAGTGCGCCTCCGCATTACGTACAAGCTGATTTCCGTTTTCAAATTCAGTTTGACTTAGTTTCTCCAGCGAATGCAGCAATGCTGATCCGCTGATGCCGGAACCACTAAAGCGCTCGTACTTCTCAGCAGTGCACGCTGACTAACTCTAGGCACGTTTGCGGGGGGGGGGGGGGGGGGGGGGGGGGTGTAATCGACTGTTCTGGGTCGCAGAGGTAAAGAGTGCGTTGGTCACGGTGTTCTTTTAATGTGGCCTAAAATCAACTCTTATGTAACCGTTGACTTTACAACGAGTCCATCTGAGGCGGTTGGAGTGCGTTGTTTTCCGGTTATTGGGTATTTGAGTGTTTGTTCGTTTTTTCTGGATTATGTTTTTTGGAGCGGGTGTTTATCTGTTGATGAGAGAGAGTGATTTAGTTGTTCGGAATGTTTGTATTGCGCTTTTAGCCGAAAGTTCGATTCAGATATTTACAGGACAGCATTCTCACACCATCACCTCTGGGCCTAACTTCATGCACTGCAGGACAAAGGCCTCGGCTATTCATCACCAATTATCTCTTTCCTGCACCAGTTGCGACTACCCTATCCTCACAATTTTTTTAATTCTCATCTCCACACCTCACAACCTGCCACCCTATAGGCTGCCCTAGGCTGGCATATTCCTTCCCATAGTATCCACTGTGTTGCTCTAATGGACAGCCGGTTCTTATTAATAATAATAACTGGCTTTTGGGGAAAGGAAATGGCGCAGTATCTGTCTCGTATATCGTTGGACACCTGAACCGCGCCGTAAGGGAAGGGATAAAGGAGGGAGTGAAAGAAGAAAGGAAGAAAGAGGTGCCGTAGTGGAGGGCTGCGGAATAATTTCGACCACCTGGGGATCTTTAACGTGCACTGACATCGCACAGCCGGTTATTCGTTCTCCGTTTTACGTGTCCCGCCAAAGTTCAATGGTAGCACTGTCACTTGTCATATAGTCAGCCGGCTCGTATACGAACTACTGGCACGCCGCTTTTAGAAGAGTTTCGCAAAGAGTGCTGAGAAGTTATCCTACAGCAAGTGCTACGCGGGTCAGAAAACATTTCACTCTTTACGGCCGCACAAGCACCTCGACATTAGCGAGGTTCCGAATCGGTGCCTGCCCCGGTGGGCGGCGACAGATTTGCGCGTGTGCACGAACGACCAAATCGGCCCCAAAAGCGGATCGCGACGTAATTAGCGGCAAGCGCCGCCATCGAACCGCTACTCGTTAGCGCGCGGTCTGTGTGGCCGACGCGCGCCGTTAGGAGCTGCCGACGATTTCAGGAAACCCGTTCGAGCTGCGCTCGCGGGGTCTACGTCACATCTGTTCACCAAATAGCCGCGCCACGCGTTAACGATGCGGCAGCAACAGCTTTCAACGCGACACCGCTGCCCGCGTCTCGTCTCTGCGTTCCCCAGAACTTTTTAGCAGCTAGGAGAGTTTTCTCCTTGCCCCTCAAAACTTGCGACCATAGGATTGTCGAGGCCATTGGTCTACACTGTTACCGTTTGCTATCGAAGGAGCAATGAAGGACTAAACATGAACGAAAAAGTACAAACAATTTTAGAGGCCGCCGCGGTGGCTCAGTGGTTATGGCGCTCGACTGCTGGCCCGAAAGACGCGGGTTCGATCCCGGCCGCGGCGGTCGAATTTCGATGAGTGCGAAATTCTCGAGGCCCGTGTACTGTGCGATGTCAGTGCACGTTAAGGAACCCCAGGTGGTCGAAATTTCCGGAGCCCTTCACTACGGCGTCCCTCATAGCCAGAGTCGCTTTGGGACGTTGAACCCCAATAAACCAAACCAATTTTAAAATCGCCAATTGCTGCATATTTCATTTCCTGAATTTAAATATTGCTGAAACGACTAACGGGAACAGAGGACGTGTGGTGCATATATCACTCTCAACAGAAAGGAGTAAAAAGGGAGTAAGCTGTCATCTAGCCACTACCTTTTATAAAAGGGTGTGCCTAGAGGACAGCTTACTCTCCTTTTTACTCCCATGTAGGCGTATTCCTGTTCAGAGTGATAAGAGGAAAGGGCCCCTTCCTGTGTACAGTCGTAAGCTTTATAAAAGGAGACACGGGAGCTCGTGGCAGACAGTCTCGAACGCTACTTGTGGCGATGCGGGGCGGCTGCTGTTCGCAACGTGGTCGAAAGGGTTCTCCTGCCTTGCTTGCTTCTCGCGAACGGAGTATCGCTCCTCCATTTCCATTTTTTTCCTGAAAGCGGCCGCCGCTTTGTCGCCAGAATTCGAGGCCGTCTGCCACGTGTTCCCGTGTTCCCTTTCACAAAGTTTATGACTGTACCTCGTGTCCTCTGCTCAGGGTACTACTCCTCATCATTCGCGTCTGGAGTATCCTGTCAGGTATACAATACCGAGCTAATTCCTAAAATTTCTTGGAAAATCCTTCCCCTGCTCCTCCCCCCTCCACCTACCAAACCTGATAATCAACTCGCCGAGCTTTTTGCGTCATCTAGCGACCGATACGACCTGGCTATCATTGCGATCCTCGATCGATATACAAAGCATGATTACACGGGACGCAGTAGGGTAGATCAGTGATGCTTAACCTCTATGAGGAAACGAGTATCGCTGACTGTCAAGCAGTTAAGCTCTGTAGAAAAAGAGGGTCCTCAGACCGCAAATGCTCCAACGCCTCTAGTATCCCGAGTGAGCTCTGCTCAAGCTCAAACAACTTAGCGCCGAAACCCTCCTGACTAGCGATGAGTGTGATAAACTGCGGAGCTCGTAATAATAATAATAATAATTGGTTTTTTGGGGAAAGGAATTGGCGCAGTATCTGTCTCATATATCGTTGGACACCTGAACCGCGCCGTAAGGGAAGGGATAAACGAGGGAGTGAAATAAAGCAAGAAACAGGTGCCGTAGTGGAGGGCACCGGAATAATTTCGACCACCTGGGGATCTTTAACGGGCACTGACATCGCACAGCACACGGGCGCCTTAGCGTTTTGCCTCCATAAAAACGCAGCCGCCGCGGTCGGGTTCGAACCCGGGAACTCCGGATCAGTTGTCGAGCGCCCTAACCACTGAGCCACCGCGGCGGGTCGGAGCTCGTAAGCTGAGTATTAAAATTGGAACGTAACAGCTGGCACACCCACTGAAACGAAGGAGCCGAAGAGCAGCCACGGAAGAGCGTGAAGAAAATGAGCGACGGCCAAGAAAAAGAGAGGGTCGCAAGCTTCAGCTCTGGCGACGTCAGGAACGCACCTGTGAGCATCCAGATCATAGAACACACACTCTTCTCTATTCACACCCGGTATGCCGCAAAGCTGCGCGGCGGTCTTATATGGCAGGGTAGGCAATAATAATGGGTTGTTCGCCGGCGCATTTGCCTTCTGCTCCTCCTGGCTGTTTGCAACGGTGCAATCGTGTATTGCACGGGCCATACGACTTGCCCATTATCGTGGTAACAGTCTTGAGCGCTATATTTCCTGACATCGGACACGAATCATCTTTGTCACGTCTTTTCTAGCACTGTATACCTATCATTTCGGAGAAATAATGGATCAGTGCGCACTTACGTGTCATTACAGGAGATTGGAGCTCTGCTGTATTTCTATAACGGGCACTGCATTGGCTGCGGACCTAAAGAGTACAGCTGGCAGCCGTGTATTTATTTCCATTTCGTTCGGGAGAAGAGCCCGGGAAATCTAACGCTACAGAGCCAAAGGCGCGTCACAATTCGGGGCATTACGGAAGTCATTGAATCACCGCCATCGAGCATCGCATTGCGAACAACCTCAGAAGGCAGAGAAGTATAATTGAGCTCTATATTTCGACGCGGAATACGCAGGTGCTGACAACTCTTCTCACTGAATGTGATGATTTAGTCCCGTCTTAATCGTGCCTCCTTCGCATGAACGCTTCTGCGTTTGTATCAATCGTTTGATCGCTGCGCACCTGTCGTGCAACTCTGTTCTTCCAAGACCCAGTCAAGAAATACCATTACGGACTTCCTAAAGCACAAGTAAAACCTATAAGAATCCGATTGGTTCCAAATTGCGTCTATTTGGTTTCAACGGTGTTTCCGGGCTCAATGACAGTTAAGAAAGTAGATGTCCTTCAAATTCTAACACACACTTCGAAAATACAATATATTTGAAAGCTATTTCAGCTGGTAATAAATGAGTTCGAACAAGCGAGACCCAACTTCCTCGCAGTGTCAACAGCTACTCTAATCGCAATCATTGCATCAAATCCGCCCAGCGATGCAAGAAAAAAAGTGCGGTAATAACCTACGCCAACCACAGCCTACAAAACTGAGCACCCGCAGAAGCAGCTTCGCTTATCAGCCGAGCGAGAGGGTTGAATCGGCGGTGCCACCGACAAAGACAGCGTTGCGCTGGAGGCTCCAAAGCACTGGCGCAATTATCGAATCGGGGAGAAGGGCATTTATCGCGGCGAGCGTTCGAAGTGGCGATTTGCAGGGCGATGAAAAGTGCGTAGGGCTGATCGAGGTACGGCCTGAATAGCGCCGACGAGCAAAGAAAAACCGACCGGGCAAACGCATTGAACAGCGGGGGTAGGAGAGTGCGGATCGTAAACAGCTCTCTCGTATCACTTCTGTCCGTCGGGAACGCCCTCCTGCGGCGCCGCTCTAAAGCTGGCGTATTACCACGTTGACCGAGCCCGTGCGCGTCATTATACGCACAGCCGACAAGTACTATGTCGAGACTGATTAAAGGATGAAAAATAAAATTATTCCGACCCGTGCAACTAACGCACTGTCGACAGGGGGCGTCGAAGGAGCTACTTAGGCGATGACATCGGGCCGAAGAAAAATCAGCCCCTATAGAAGTCACCTTCACGAGAAAGAGCCGATTAAAACCGCAGCTCGGCACACGTATACATTAAGCGGCGCTCCTCCCCCTGTCGGTGTATACACATTACAAGCCTGACTGTGCTCTGCTCTGCTCATTTGCTATTGAAAACCGCCATTATACAGATGGAAGCGGTTTAAGATCTCTGAAACGATTCGCATACGTCCACTTCCGTTTGCATCTGAGAACTGGCAGACCAATGCACCATGTAGTATACCGTAGGCGTTTTAGCTCTTCCATAATGCCGCGCAGCCTTTCAGATCATTTCTGTTTTGAATGATGGGCGCTGCCATCTTGGAAACGCTCAGTGCGCGCACTTGCTCATTGTTTAATTCGGCTGCGCCCGCTTATAATATTCGTGCAGATGGGACGAGTCTGAGGAAGACACCTTGAACTGGCTATTAGATCGAGCACTATTACGGAGCCATTATAATTAACGTGCAGGCGTATGCCTCCGTCCTTAACTAATAGAGATGAACCTCGTTAAAACGAAGTAATCATTATATTGCTTATATATGTGCATATAAGTGCTCCTTGCTGTTGTGTTCGAGTGGTGCTTAGGGCCCAGTCAGGCGGATTGATTTTCGCCTTTTGCCCTCTGCACCAAGGCACTGTGTGCTCTGAATTTCTTGAATAAAAAAAAGAAGGGGGCCCTTCGATTACTTCGTTATAGCCGTAGCTTCGTTATAGCCAGTGTTGACCGGGCTTTCCAAGGGGAACAGTCATTCCTTCGTTATATCCATTATTTCGTTATAAACCACTTCGTTACAACGAGGTTCGACTATAGTCTATAATTGGTTTTTGGGGAAAGGAAATGGCGCAGTATCTGTCTCATATATCGGCGGACACCTGAACCGCGCCGTAAGGGAAGGGATAAAGGAGGGAGTGAAAGAAGAAAGGAAGAAAGAGGTGCCGTAGTGGAGGGCTCCGGAATAATTTCGACCACTTGGGGATCTTTAACGTGCACTGACATCGCACAGCACACGGGTGCCTTAGCGTTTTGCCTCCATAAAAACGCAGCCGCCGCGGTCGGGTTCGAACCCGGGAACTCCGGATCAGAAGTCTACCGAGCGCATATTCTGCCACCATAGAAGAGGCCAGATGAGGAGGGAATGGCATAGTACGGGCATACGCCTTTAACGACCATACGCCACCCATTTTACTACTTCGGTCGAGATGTAATCAAGCTAGAATCTCACGGTAGCTACCAAGCCGAGAGCGGCGACCGAGTGATTTCACAACATAAAACTTAAAACTGCAAAAATAACTTGAGGCAGTGCGCAAATAAATGATGCAAACGAAGAAACATTGGCCCCGAAAAGGAATTCAAAGAGCGCCTGAGGTTCTCTACTTAACATTTTTGCGTCGCTCGCAAAAATTTGCGTCCTACAGTCTCAGTTTCTAGGCAAAGAAATATGTAAAAAAAAAGCTTACACCGGGCCATCTGAATTGATGACGGCGCTGCTAACTTCAATCTTGTGTGAGCCTTTCTGTTCTCATCTGGAGCATCGAAAACCGAAATGGTTTCCAAATTACTCTTCGGATCGAAGAGGTGCTCCACCCTGGGTTGCGTACTGTATGATTAATGCTACAACAATCCGGCTTCTCATGTCGCCATTCAGCGCTGGCCTAACGCGAAACAAAAGACACAGTCGAAAACAAAAAGAGGAATGTCTTTCCGAATAAATTAAATAAACCGCGTCTGAAAGCCAACTTTCTCTCTGACTGCAATTAGTAGCCAGTGCGAATGAAGGAAGTTTGCGGGGCTGACTTATCTGAAAACGAGTTAAACAGCGTGCTTACCACGTGAGAGGGCGAAAATCAATGAAACGCTCCACCGAGCGCAGGTACGACTGGAAAATTTTCCTTCTTGATCTGAATACCGAAATCAAAAGCATTTGCATGGTACTCGGAATGTCGTTTACGGTCGCTGCATGGAATGCCGATCTCAAGGAATAAATTCCCTCCGGTATTTTTTGTTCTCTTAAAAAGGACAGCACCGAAACCAAGGCAAACTGCGTGCGCTTGGAAGTGCGCAGCAAAATTACATTCCTGACGCACTCACTTCCTCCCCTGAATTTCGAATCACGTGAGCCATACAAGCATCCGAAAAGTGCGTTATGTCTATCTTATCAATATCTCTTTCAGTAGGTGTTCAATATCAGTTAGGAGCCAAATACAATCAAAACCAAAATATATGGGCTTGCTAGAGTGGTCTTTTTTGTATTCTATCTCGCAATTTCGTTTTTGAAGCCCTAACCAAATTTTTGTCGACCCTCCATCGTAGTTAGGAGTCATCGCTAGCTCGAACCGAATAACCGAATACCCCACTTTCAATCTCTGCTCTTTCTTTCCAGGCTCGCAGCTCCAGCTTGGTTCAGCACGATGGCTATTTCTCCGGTTACATGCTATCCACCCATGCTCGGCTCCCTCGCGAAATGGCTGCGAATGAAATTCCTCCTAGCGAAGCGTGCATGGCCTACATAGGGGGCGCGCAGAGCGCGTTGTGCAACGCAGGGTATTCAGGTTTCGCTTCCTTTGGTCGGTGCGTATCACCGACGCAGCGATAGCGCCACAAGCGAGAGGAAAAACTATTACGGCGTGAAACAGGAAGCGACGCTAGAGGCGCATGCAAGTCGGAACAAACAAGTAGAGCGAACGAACGAACAACAACAAGTAAACAACAAGATGCGGGAGGTAGCGATGATCGCAACGCTTCGATGCATGGCTGGTCGTTAAAGCGGCGTTAGGGAAAACTGCTTCGCAGTGCAGCCTTGCTTTCGCTCCGAAAGCGTTGGGCGCTTTTCTTGTACTGCAGCAGACGACGAGGACAACAGCGGCCGTGTTTAACGGTTCACAATGGAAGAAAAACGAGTCGTTGGGACGCGTACAGTTACGGTCTAGTTGGCGATGCAACTTACGCGCGTAGCCAAAAAGTCACAAAAGAATGGATCAGCGGCGTATGCTGGGTGGATGTGGGGAAGGGGGAGGGGGGGGGGGGGCGATCTTGTCTGCTTATCTCTCTTCGGTTGCGTTTTGTGGTTATTTGTTTCTTAAGTAAGACGTCGTTGAAGCGTAATATAGACGCCGAGAGTAAGAAAAAAAAACAGGGGGAGCGCGTGTTATGGTGGCGAAATGTGCGTTTTGGATTCTGTGACAAGCGTCGAACTGCGTAAAGGAAGGAAAAACAGACGCTTGCGGACGTTTTCTTCAACCAGAACAGCAACACAGTGAACAACTGAACAAAGCTGATCGTTTACTTTGTGTTGCCTGCCCATTAGAACACTAAAAGTAGCTTAAGCCTCGCCAAGATGCTTTTCAAAGTAATCAAGTATGGAGGAATTAGTGTGCTTTATATTTCGTTTAAAAGGGGGAAGAGGGGGGACGGAGTAATGAAATTGCATACTCTAAAAGAAAAGGAAAGATACACTTATTGCAGCTTTTACAAAGAAATTAAGAAAGGGTGGAAGCTGATCGTACAAGATACTACTGGAAGAGATTCGCTGCCTACCAGGGTTAGCAATCGCCCACAAGCATGTATCGAGAAGGTTAAGAAATTATCACGTGCCGACGATACACTTGGTCAGTTAGGAATAATCCGTAGCGGAAGGTTCCGCATTTCTTTCTACCCCCTGGGGTAGGGGGCGCTCCCCCCCCCCCCCCCCCCAAACATTTCTTCAGAGGGGTCCACCTCCGGCCTCCAACTGCTTGAACTCAGATCAAATTTCTGACACACACTTCAATTTTAGGGCGTTATTAATGTAAAGCACAGTGGGTCTTAGCTCGTTGGCTTCATAGCCAGTTGCAAAGCATTTAATCTGAGTAACCTAAGCCAATCATATTCCTACATAAACCGTTGAGTGAGCGGCCCTTGTTCATGAGCATGATTAGTAGAATTGAAACAGAGTATGCGCGAACTTTGCGAAGGCAGTTGATCGCTCCTCGGGTGTACACCTTATAAAGCTGCCCATTTCATTAACAAAAACACTTCTGAACATTGACATATGAAAAATATAAACAAAAAGTAACTGAAGTTGAATAATTATTAAAATGAAACATGGGATAAAAACGAATATCTAAACAACTCGAAGTCCTACCCCACCTCGAAGAAAAGTTCCGGAGTCGGTGCCCTGGGGCTCTGTAGCATGCATATGTTGACCTCTTTATCTGCAACGCCTTCACGCCGGACATTGTATTTAATTCGGCACACGTAAGGAGAGTGGTTTGTGACACTCCTAGTCCATCTGCATTCCGCTCTCCTCGCATGTTGTGTACAGTTACGGGCCTCGAAGCTTGCCTAGGTATATTTTTTTTTCAGCAGAATACTTCCGTGTCCGTAGGTCCAGAGGCAACGCTGCAAATTCTCAACAACGTGCTGACCGGCAAACAAGCAGACAGTACGCCATTCTAGACCTGTTTCTGCTCGAAAAGAAACTTCCGGTGTCACGACGCCAACCCGTATCATGCACACGCGTCTTTAGCTAACCGGAATCCGGAAACTCGCGGTATTGTTCGCAAGCCAAGCCAAGTAAGCTTGATGGATGGCGCTGTGAGAAAAGAGTGGTGCACACTGTCCAGGAAGTTCTGTGCAGTACCATGAAATCTGTTTCTTTCTACGTTCTAGTCATAACGAAAAGAAAACACTAGCGTTAGAAAAGACGTAGACACGGCGCTGTCCCTGTGAGTTCTTATGCTCGTTTTTTTTTTTGCGTTGTAATCCTTTCAATATGTTTGACCAATTAGCCCAAAGTTTCGCTTTTGTAATCTCTTCATATACCGCCTGGAAACCAGTAGCTGAATACTGTAACTTTGCATCGCTACATTGTACCGTTTCTGGTAGGCCTCTCAGTTCTCTGGCTTCTTCCATCTCCACCTACCTCACTAGTATGAGCTGCAACAGTCGTGTGTTCATTACCGTACTGGGCGTAGTATAGGCACAAGCTCCCTACCCCGCAGGGCTACACACAATGAAACGAGGCCCCTCAAGAACACTAGCGCCTGTGTGCAACAGCGCGCATGATTGGGAAGAGATGGGGTAACAAAGAACGCTTCACGACAAGATGCACGACGAGCATAGTAATGCATGCAGACACACCCGTTCTGCTAGAACGCACACCCGGACATAGGCCCAGACGGAACCACGACAAACATTCGTGATGTGTATGCTATTGCGCTATACAGTGTGTTTCACCTAAGACTTTACACAATAGGCTTTTTGAGTTAGACGAGCGCTTTTTTCGGCATAGTGTTGTCAGCGGTGTAAAAATTCAGAACACAGCTAAGGTGTGCTAACAGGCTCATTAACTAATATTTAATAGTTAACTTTTTATCTATTACTGCTAGGCTCCTTAATTATTGAGAGACGTGTAGCCCACCATAAATAATATCCATATCAGTCTGTAGAAATTTGAAAACGCGGTTATCCTCGAAGCTGTGGCCCAACAAATTTTGGCTATATCGCGCCAAAATACACGTGCTTTCGAGAAGCTTGCAGGCAAAGCAACCTCTCCAGTGCACGTAACTCGTCGAATAGCCAAAATTTGTTTGGCCACAGCGCCGAGGGTAACCACGTTTTCGAAATTCTACAAACCTATAAGGATATTAATTATGGTGAGCTACACGCCTTTCAATAATTAAGGAGCCTAACGGTAATAATTAAAAAGTAAACTAATAACTATTAGTTAACCATCCTGCTAGTTAACACGTCTTAGCTGTATTCTGATGTACTACACCGCTGACAATGCTGTGCCGAAAAAAACGCTCTTCTAACTCAAAACGTCTATTTTAAAAAATTGTGTAATGCCTTAAGTGAAACACCCTGTATCAATGACACCGACCTTTTTCGATTAAAGCCGAATTTGAAAAAAAAAAATTGAATTTGTCGTACGTTTATCGCTTTTTTTTTCGTTTTAAACCGAAAACTCCAACCACTCGGTACACGGTAAAACGCTACGCTTAAGCTCTAGCTTTAGCATAGCGCGTGCCGCTACCGTAAGCTGCTTAATATGGGACTCGGTTGCCCGTAAGCAGTGGTAGCGGCCTGTCCTCACGTGGCTCCTCGAGGCTATATGCGCGCTCGAGCATTTGGCGCCTCTCGAGAAGTGCGCATGCGCAAATAGCTACTAGCGGATTGCAGTAGCGGGTCACGGATAGCGCTGCTAAAACACTAATGAATGACCAGCGCCCGCAGGCTGGCAATTCTGGAACGGTTCTTACGCGCGAAGAGCGTCTTGAGTCCGACCACCGACGCAGCTCAAAGGATCCCGACACAGGCGTAGCCACGGTTCCTCTCTCCATGGGTGGGGCGGTCGCAGCCGGAGGACGCAGTCGCGCAGCAATTAGCGGCAGAAGCCGCAAACGAAGCCTTATTCATTATCGCGCCCTGCTGGACGTGGTTGATGCTTCCCGTCAGCGCACGCACCGAGCGCCATGCGCGCTCTCCTGCGAACCAGTTTGTGCTGCTTGAGAGGCTCATCCGCACCGGCACACGTGGAGGTTGGTCGAGTATGCGGGAAGGCGGGAGCGGTGGTCGACCGGGGACGGGGGATAAAGCGCACAGGGGAGGTTGTGCAAACTCTCTGCAGCGCCCTCAAGGTACCGACAAGAATGCTTGCGCACACGAAAACAAAAAGTTATGACTCGCTTCTTCAACAAGCGTTGCAATTTATTCAGAGAGATGGCTTTTATTTGTGTGAAGGACAGTGACGAAGAACACACACCGCGCAGGATAACGCAACGCAACACCACACCACACCACACACCACACCACACCACACCACACCACACCACACCACACACCACACACCACACCACACCCACACCACACACACACACACCACACACACCACACCACACCACACCACACCACACCACACCACACCACACACACACACCACACCACAACCACACACACACCACACCACAACACAACACAACACAACACAACACAACACACACCACACCACACACAACACAACACAACACAACACCCACACCACCCACACACACCACACCACACCACACCACACCATAATGTTATATCAAGCATCCCCACAGCAAGTTTTATGGTAATAGCGCGGCCATCATGGCACTGCTAGCGTCTCCTCTTGGCGCTGGTTTTGCTTAGAATCAGGTGATCTGAAAGGATCGTTGTTGCCAGATTAGTATGTTGTGTACTTCGTTCGCAGAGTAGCCGCTTCTTAGCAAAATGCTATAGGAAAGGTAAGGCGCAGTAACGGTTCTCACTTTCCGAAAGAGAAAAACTTTATTATTACGACGGAATTCGGGGCACGTCCCTGGGTTCCCGCACGACCCCACTGCCCTCAAGTGTTTGTGACACTTCAACCTCGCTGTGAGGGATGGGAGGAAGGTGGGAGTGAAAGAGGAGGGAAAGATAGGAGGAGAGAGAGAAGCCGTAGTGAAGGGCTCCCGCGTGAGTATGGCTGCCTTTCTGCTAGTACAGCGAACTAGAATCTATTTCTATACTTCTAGGGCCACCGCAGTGGCTCAGTGGTCATGGCGCTCGGCTGTTGACCCGAAAGACGCGGGTTCGATTCCGGTCGCGGTGGTCGAATTTCGTTGGAGGCAAAATTCTAGAGGCCCGTGTACTGTGCGATGTCAGTGCACTTTAAAGAACCCCAGGTGGTCGAAATCTCCGGAGCCCTTCACTACGGCGTCCCTCACAGCCTGAGTCGCTTTGGGACGTTGAACCCCATAAACCCATAAACCTAAACTATACTGCTAGCAAAAATGTGGAAAGGGTGTGCATGGTAGTATGGCTGCCGCTTCCATGTAGAGTCAGTACATTAACCCCAAAAGAGGGGGCGAGGTGCCGCGCAGACTGAAGCCGTCACTGGTTTCAGCTGAAATTGGTCGATACGTCACCGTCTCTTGCCGCGGTCACAGAGGGAGTAGGCAAGCGCACTCGTGCCATTCTAACGTGCCTCTTCAGTCGCAATGGAGGCGCTCCATACTCCTATTTGGAAGCCCAAAGTGGCGGCGTAATGTATTTCTCAGCGCGTTCAAATGTGTTACACTTGCCGGTACGCGCGGCAGCCTCAAAGGACTGGCGTAAAGGAGGCAGTCGTTCAACTATTTCGAAATACGCTTTCGTGAGCCACAAAATGGGCGTCTCCATTTTTTACCTTGAACAGTGTTTAGAAAGCCTCCTTGGCCGAACACTTCTTTGACACGTACGGTAAAACGGGCAAGGAATTGCGGTCGTATAGAGGAGCCTAAATACTTATTCATCTTGGCTTCTTCGCGTAAGGCGTTCGTGGTGCGCGGTATTTATTTAATAGATATATATGGGCCCAACCTTAGATTGCCTATGTGGTCTTAGTATTGCCGAGAATAAATACCCGGAAGCTTTTTGCTGAAGTGCGTATTTGTGGTGGCAGCACGGCAGGTGTATAGCAGAGGAACCCCGCGCGCTCTCCTCCTGTTCGCCCATGGTAGCATAGTTAGTAATTGCGTTTGTGCGCAGGTGCGCCTCGTCGTTCGTTTCCGCTCAGCATAACTATACCGGGTGTCTCAGCGAAGGTGAACCAGAATTTTTAAAAATAGGCTTTTTGAGATATGAAGGCGGCTTCTGACGGCACAGTGATGCTTGAGTTCATAAAACAGGTGAATAATGTTAACTAGCTAGCTTCTCCACTAATTTCTGATAATTACTATTAACTATAACAGTTAGACACCCGGTTGAAATTAGAGATTTGCAGCCGATCTTTAGTAAATAATTGCCATATTAGTACTTAGAATATCGAAAACGCGATTATCCTTGGCGCGGTGGCTCGACAAAACTTGGATATTTCGATTAGTTACATGCACTGGAGGGAGTTGTTTTGCCTGCATGACTTTCGAAAGAGCATGTATTTTGGCATGATGTAGGCAATATTTGTTGTGCCACAGCGCCGAGGGTAATCGCGTTTTCAAAATTCTAAAAACTGATTTGGGTAGTACTAACGACCGGCTACAAACCTCTAATTGCAACCAAGTGTCTAGTTAGAACATGAACCATCAAAATTTAGTTAAACGGCTAACTAGTTAACTTTATTTCTCTGTTTTCTGATGACCGCCAATGCAGGCAATATTGTGCCGCGGAAGCCGCCTTCATACCTAAGAAGGCCTTTTTTTTAATGAGGGGATACACGAGCTTCGCCTTAAGGGTATGACGCGACAGCGTAATAGATTAATTCCCATACAAGCATTCTCTACTTTACATTCATTGATCCCTGGAAGTCCTAATACCACTCCCCCAGAAAATGTGGTGTCGACGTTGTGAGCGAGAAATTTTTTTTGCATACTGAGGAGCAGGACTATCGAATGGAATGCACCTTGAGCACATGCCGTTAGAAAGAGAGCGCGCAGTCCAGAAAACAACGGAGCAATATGTAACCGATGCAGCTCGGCGATATGTACTCACGAACGCTCGCTACAGGTCCAACACGAATACCCAGGTTTGTGGCGAGTCCTTTTTTTCGACTGCACTCTTTGTTTCTATCTAATCGAGTTCCTCGAATAGACGAGTGTCGAGCAAACTGAAGGTCACCGACCTGAACTTCCACTTAGGACACGTCAGTCCTAATTTCGTCTGCGGACAGGCCTCTAAGCGTAAAGCAAAAGCTTCGAAACATGGTCCTCCCCTCTCCCTTTTCACAACACGGGACTCAGTTTCGGCGCTTGAACGCTTTATAAAAGCCCGCGGAAGAGCCAGCTCACGATTTTGCTTGAAAAACACCAACAGCACGCAACGCAGCCTGGGAACATACGAAACAGATCGACAAACCAACAAGCAAGGCGTGTAGCGATGTCTGGCTTCACCCCCCCCCCCCCCCCCCCCCCCACCCCCCCACCCAGTTCCCATCCACTCGTCTCGATTCTGTTTGAATATCTCACACTCGGCAGGAGCGAATAACCGCAATCTAATTAGTTTCTCAGAGGAACCTTGCCCGCTGACATGCGCAAACTATGTGCGCAAACTAGCGGTAACGAATGAACAAGCTTTTAACGGCAAGTAACATGAACCACGAGGCTTCGAGGGGTACACGTGAGCGGCAGGGGGAAGCGGTCTCTGAGTGCATAGTTTCTCTTTTTTTTTCCCTTTGTTGCTTAATCAGTTACTCCGGCTTCCGAGCGCTTCACAGAATTAGAAGCGTACTACCATGCGGATGACTTCTGGTTTCCGCCAGCGCTGAGGAGACCAAATGCGTTTCCACTGCGCCTGAAGCAGAAGTCAGGATACTCTACGCTCCTCCATCTACTCCGCCAGGTGTAGGCAAGCTATGGCAGCTTCTCGCATTTTGCTAATGGCGGCTTCTTCCTCGGATTATCATCGCCTGTCATATCTGATGACTCGAAAAGCTGATCCTCGCTTTTTCCGCTTTGTTTACCGCCACCTATAGTGCGACGTGCCATTCAGTCGCTATTTAACGACTTTCTTTTCGGAAAGGAAGCACTCCTTCATGTCTACGTCTCCCTCTCGCATTCCGATCGGGAGCACAGATTGTGCGCGTAAGAACGACCTGACTGTGCCTTCGACAGCGAAGCAAGTTGAAGTATAGAGTTGGACGAAATCTCGCCTGGTCGGGGGACAACCCTATTAATAATAATAATTGGTTTTGGGGGAAAGGAAATGGCGCAGTATCTGTCTCATATATCGTTGGACACCTGAACCGCGCCGTAAGGGAAGGGATAAGGAGGGAGTGAAAGAGGAAAGGAAGAACGAGGTGCCGTAGTGGAGGGCTCCGGAATAATTTAGACCACCTGGGGATCTTTAACGTGCACTGACATCGCACAGCACACGGGCGCCTTAGCGTTTTTCCTCCATAAAAACGAAACCGCCGCGGTCGGGTTCGAGCCCGGGACAACCCTATTAAAACTTAAAAATGGACGCCTTCCAAAAGAAAAAAAAACAGCAAACAAAAAACGACGTTTCGGTTCCCGTACGACAGCCTTGTTCACAATGAGATGACACAAGCAGTGATTGAGATTAAAAACGCCTCGAAAAGTAGGCGCAGGAGTCGTGAGTAAGGGGGGGGGGGGGGGGGAGTATCAGAATGCGCAGAAGGAGCGGAATGCGCGCCAAGGCCTCGCTTATTCCGGGAGTGTACGGAAAAGCGACACGTTTCAGAGACATGTGTATCTCTCCCGTGTCGTCCCCTCTGAAACGTGCCGCTTCCGTACCCTCGCGAAATAAGCGAGGCCTTGGCGCGCATTCTCGCGCACATTCAAGGTCCACGTCTCCTATGTCCCGACAAAAAAAAAAAAAAACGAGCTCGACATGCGCTGGTTAACGTAGAAGACGTTCTAGTATCCCATGCTTCGGCTATGACGGCGTCCATATTGGCGAGAGTGGTGATTTTGAAAGGCGCCCAAAAGAACATTGTAGCGATGTTAAAAAACAAAAAGTGAACTCCAGCGCTATCACCAAACATTTCGTATCAATCGGCCACGACATCGACTAAGGTAGATCACACCTGCTGGCAACTGAAAAGAATTTGTTCCGTCGCCTTCACATCGAATCATTCATTATTCATTCAAACGACTAGTTATACCTTTAGTCCCAACACTGGAAATCGCGCCGTAACGAGGTGTGTACAATTTATGTGAACTATAGAACGACAGCAACATCAGGAGCAGCAAGAAAAGGGAACACTCCATCGAAAGGGAACATAAGATATGGAAATAAACCATATCTCCCATGCTTCTATGCGTTCTCATAAGATATGGAAATAAACCATATCTCCCATGTCTTCTATGCGTTCTCATAAGATATGGAAATAAACCATATCTCTCATGCTTCTATGCGTTCTCATATTCCAAAGCGGGCATGCCCAAAGTGCGTCGTGCGTAGTTTGCGCAATTGCGTAACATCCCAAACTCGACTAACTGGCCAGATATGCTCCCCGTTTAATTTTGCAGAACAGCACTTTGAGCAAGAGTCCGCGCCCGCTCAGGCACTTTCACTCGATATCCGGGTACTTGAGTGCCTCACCGGCAACCCAAATTCAAAACGAAGCTTTTTTTTTCGGAAAAATCGTATACAGCTTGCGTGCTGTATACGTGGCTGCGCATAGACGTCACAACACGGGTTCAAGTAGCACTTAAAGTGTGCTCGCGTTTCACTGATGCTGAACAGTGGGTTGAGAGCAACACATTTACTTTCTCGCAGTTTTGGGGGCGGCCCAAACACTTTCACTACAAATGCGGGCGCTCGGATGCCTCGCAGGAAAGCGAACTTCGAATTAAAAAAAAAAGACCGAAAGAGAAAACTTTCTTGGAAAGAGCCTATGGCGGGCCGTATGGAGAAATGGAAGAGATGGTATGAAAAGGGGTAAAAATGCGTCTCAGCAGACACAGAGCAAGTAAAGCAATAAGCGATCGGAAGTAATCCACACGGATTCGCGAAAGCGTGAAAATCGCGGCGTTATGGCCGTTTTATCGCCTTCCAAACTCTGTTCTCGCGATTCCAGAATCCGTGCGCTCACTATAAAATGCGCTCGGTCTCCTTCTGCTTCCCTGGAGACGAAGAAAGAGGTGCAATGAGGGCAGCTCGAAAGAAGCGGGTTGAGAGAGAGGAAGAGAGAGAGGGATAAAGAGAGAGAGAGAGAGAGAGACCGGCCGCACAGCAGGCAGAGAAAGCAAATCTCCCGTTCGACATGGCGCCGAACGGCTGCGACGCCGTACATCAAGTGCCACGCATTCTCTCCGCGCGAGTTGAAAAGAAGTGCGCTCGGAGGCACCACGCAGCGAGCTCGAGCCCTTGTTTTCTTCGAAAGCTTTACGCTTTCTATATATTTTCTGGAGCTATTTAGGCTTCTTTAACACCGTTCCGAGCACTTCAGTTCCCCTGCATGCTTTAGGTATAGTAACGGCTCCTCAAAATTTCGCCGTTTTGTTTCGTCCAGTTGTTTTGATATATACTGTTTAAAAAGCTGACTCGCAGTTCGTCTGCTGTGCTCCTGCATTGTGACATAAGGTGCACACTACTATTACTTTGTTAGGTACAGGTAGCGCGGCTTTCGTCTTCTAACTGGTTTCTACTTATACGTCTCACTTCGCGATTTGTGTTGCACGAGGATATTGTACCACTTCGAGTAACTGCACTCTAAACACGAATACGCCTATATGGGAGTAAAAAGAGAGTAAGCTGTCTTGTAGCAGCGCACTCCCTTTCGCTGGCAAGGTATGCTGCCCAAGTCACGGGGTAGATTTCCATCACTAAAAATACGGACTACTTATGGTTGGCAATGGGGACATAATCCCTCCTCAAAACACGTGAAGTTTTAGCAGTTAAGAAAATCTTAACCAAGGTTTCAGCCTCCTCTATTTGTTAGCCTCAAGACCTCCGGTGCCGCGTTTAGAAGTCTCTATGTATAGCAAACTGTACCAAGGCACTATGATTTGCTCTGAGGTTGCGCCTCCGTTGCCAAGAGTAAGCATTCCTTGTATTTAGAGATCGAAATATACTTCGGAACTTCGTCAGGATACCCTGTCCCTAAAAGAGAGTGCACTAGAGAACAACTTACTCCATTTTTACACCCGTATGCACCTTAAGAACTATAGTACTTTGTCGATTGAGTATACCGGTTACTGTACTCTGTCTATCAGCAGTTCACTGCACCCAAATTGTCTAAGGAGTGAAACGCTTCCTTCGGCAAAGAGTACAACTGCCAGTGCACTCTCTCTACGGCGAGAAGGAATTGGAGTATGTTTATTTTCCTCGCTTGTGTAATGCAGCGGAGCTCTATAGTCACCTGTGACCCGCATCTCACGCAAACTATGCTCGTGCCTGGTTCCACCGAGCGTAAATAAGGGGCTCTCCGTTTGGGCGGCAGCTGGAAAGATGCGACATGCCTGTGCAAAGGTTCTGAATAAGTACCATTCAGCGAAAGGATGCACTTCTGTACATGCATATGGGAAGAGGCTGTCTTGTAACTGTCGCAATTGCCCAGAAATATATCTCCTTCTCCTAAAGTGGGCGTGCGCTTTGTAGGAGTGTGGAGATTCTCGAAAAAGGAGTGGAATAGGATACAAGCGTATACTCCACCGAAAGGCGTTCCCGGCACTCCTTCAGTTCTAAGATGGCATGCTTATTGCTGTTTAGAACGCAGCAGTCTTTCTGCAGACAACTATAAGTGGATCAGAGCTGCAGGGACACGCTTCCCTGGCTTTCCGAACACTACACAGCTGCAGGAAAGTCGCTGCCAAGCGGTGCTTCACTCCTGAAAGCCGGGCCACAGGTTGCGTGAGGAATAAATGTGAAGTATTCCTGAAAATCGAGATACTCAGTTGTGTTTAAAGCACTGAGGCAACTTAATTCAAGCCCGTCAGACTTAATTCCGTTCCTTGCGCAACTTGTTTCAGCGTATCCACGGTTGGGAGAAAGCAGGTATCTGCGATTCTTGGCAACGCAACAAAGTGAACAAGAAACACACTGCAGGAGGTTTTTCTGTCTTCGTCTGGACAAGTCCTCTTGTCGAAACGTTGGCTAGCGGAATGAGGCTCCCCCTCAACACTTGTTCATTTTGCTCTGCATTCTTTGGGCGTAGTCTGTCAAGTGGAGCTCTAATCTTCGGCATCGATTCATCCGGCGGTTTCCCGTTTCAGGGGTCCCTCATCTAGGAAAAGGGGGAAAAGATTGCCTTCTATACTATATAACATGGAGTAACTTTTCAAGCGAGAAACTGAATTGCCTGCTTATTTGTATCGTGCTTTTCACATGCCTTAACTAGATTTCAATTTTTCTTTCATTTGAGTCAGCTCGGAACTCGATACTCAGGTTGCGTAAGATGTTGCATTGCAGGCAGTCACAGGCTGATTTTTCGCGTCATTGTTGAGGGTAATGCAAGGGCAGTTCACCCACATTTCCAAGTCATCCAACCGCAGCTACCCTGTCAGTCTAAGTGACGCGAATGGTGAAGGTATTTCAGCACACGATGTTGTTCACAGTACGGTTCCCGCATTACTAAAACGTGGGCACTGGAAGCACGTGTAACTGCAAGCGTCATGCGATCATACTATCGCACCCAATTTTAACTACAACACGTAATGAGTGCTCGGAACCCACGCTACCAAGTACTGCCAACCTGCCAAGACAGATAAGCATTCATTTGGCTGCCAGTCGAAGCAGATGTTGTTCCTGAAGTATATCCCCCAGTGCTGTGATCCTGTTGATCACAGCGCATTCATTTGCTATAAAACGATGATGCTACGCAGAAACTATCGCAGCGTTGCAGGCAATACTGAGCACCACTGTACTCTTTTTTTGTTCAAATAGTAGCGATATGCTGAACGAAGGAACGGCACAGTTGTCGCAGAGCTGTGCCTGCCAGAACATAAAACATCGACCGCATCATTTAAGCAGAGAAGAAAAAAGCCAGGAAAGAAATTGAATCGTAGTTTTAAGAGAATGGATGAATTATACATGGATGATGAGATGCGCCCAGACCTCTCTAGTCATTAGCTTACTTTCTCTTTTTTTCTGCGCATAACTTTAAAAAAAGATCAAGAATCGACTGCATTCGAAGACTGGACGCATCGACGTCGCCGCTTTTTCGACTCCTTCGTAACCCGTTCCGATATCGATCTGTGCCCCGACATGCGAAGTCCCAAGTGCTCGTCGGATTGACGCCGCGGCCATCGCTCGGGGTCCGTTTAGCATACGGAAGCGAT
This sequence comes from Amblyomma americanum, assembly GCA_030143305.2. NCBI lineage: Eukaryota > Metazoa > Arthropoda > Arachnida > Ixodida > Ixodidae > Amblyomma > Amblyomma americanum. Next base: position 188,268 of record JARKHS020026745.1, read on the forward strand.
TAACACCCAAGCGATTAAGTTGCGCGACGGCTCGGCGACACTGAGGCCGGAAATGGGGCGATCAAAAAAACGTTATAAGAGAAAACTGGCGTACATCCTCCTCTCCGCTTTCCTAGCTTGCTGAGCCGCGGGCAGTGGAGCGATGAGTTTATATGGAGCGCGATTTTGTAAAATCGTCTGCGAGAATGAAAGGCACGCCATCTGCGTTCAACGATTTGCTCATTTGACAAACGCAAATAGATAAAAAATAAAAGAAGCTCGAGCAGTGGGGACCTTCCGGCAGCGCTTCAGTTGTGAATGGCAGTTGTCTGTCCGTGACACGGAGGACTGTGCTGCCGACAGTGGATTATGAGGAACGTCGATAGTTCCCTTTGTGGCTGCGTAATGCATAACAAGTGATTCATACTGCTCTGCCCGTCGAACCCTGAAATACGCAGATCATACACCATTGCCACCTGTGCTAAACTGTCATGATTCGCCAGCTTAGCTTGTACTCAAAATGGTTATCTTTCCTTAATATTTTTTTTTATTTCACTGTGAAAAGAAAGTAGATGGGCATGCTCTGGATACGATAGCGAGAAAAAAAAACGATATCGTTATGCATCCGTGCATGACGGTTAGCCCTGCGAACTTTTTATTTTCCCCATTATATTCTTCTCACTACCCCCAAAACAAGCGAGAAAGAAAGAAAACTAATTTCCTTACCCACGAAGAGAGATAAATGAGGTAAAAACTGTCACTAGCGGAAGACAGTCAGAAGCAAGGGTAGCAGACAAGCTCGAGGGTAGCAAAGAAACCAGCAGGGAACAACCGGAAGATGCGTTTGTGCCGTGAAGTGCTTGGACCCCTACTGTGGAAGAAAATGAAAAATGACCTAAAGCAAAAAAAAAATTTCTGCGAGTGCAGAAAACTTCTTGAGATTTGGAAGGCGATCGAGGTAATACGTTTTCGCTTCGATATGAACGCACTTCAGTTTCTTCAACACTGAACGCTACCAGTCAGGCATCGAGACTCACAGGTTTAATAATGCGCAAAGTGGCGCAGGAGTTAGATGCACTTGACTGTTGCCGATAATATTTTTTGCTACCGTAAGAGGCGGCTATGCATAGGGCGCAGTAAAGTAAGCTGCGCCCCCTGACTGAAGTGTTGTAGAAGCCGAAACTGGCGTCAGGTGAACCGCGGACAGTATTCACACAGGATTTCATTCTGAGCAGTGGTTTATAATTGTACAGCACCTAGGTTATCGTGAGGTTGATTTTCTTCACTGGCCGGCGGTCGATCCCGTAACCTGCTCGCCTGAGAACAGGTTTGGAAAATTGACGTCGACTGGCTGTCACATTCTGTATACAGCAATCTCGACATAGCACAAAACCAAGTGAACAATGGTTGCGGGGGAGGCTCATTCCGCTAGCCAGCCTTTCGACGAGAGTGTCCCGTAAGCCCCTGTCCACTTTGTTTTGTCTTTTCAAGAATCACATCTTCCTGCCTTCTCTCTGCAGTTTCTATGCATAGGGCCGCCGCGGTGGCTCAGTGGTGCCTGGCTGATGACCCGAAAGACGAAGGTTCGATCCCTGCCGCGGCGGTCGCATCTCGATGGAGGCGAAATGCTAGAGGCCCGTGTAGTTCTCGATATCAGTGCGCGTTAATAAACCCCAGGTGGTCGAAATTATCGGTAGCCCTCCGTAACAAAGTCCCTCATAGCCTGAGGCGCTTTGGAATGTTAAACCCCATAAACCCGCTTCAGTGCATAGTTCTTCAGTGCTTTACTGAGACAGATCACAGTGCAAGAAGGCTCCGATCAAAGGCTGCTAATAAAAGCAGAAGGCTTAGGGTTGAAGAATGACAGGAGGCGTTGTTGTTATTGGCATCAAATAAATATGGCTCATACCCACTACGGGGGAGTGGCAAAGACACAGGCGGTGAGTTGCAGGAGACCGAAGAGTTTTGAGTAAAGCAAACAAGGCAAACCAGCCAGCACCAGCACACCCAAACAGCAGCTGTCGGGTGCTGTTTCGGTTCCCCCCCCCCTTTTTTTTTTCTACTAGCGAACCAGAAGCCGGTGAAAGTCCGGCCACTTCTGCTATGTCATTACATGCACATCGCTTTGCTCCTCTATATGGTCTAGATTACTTTTTTTTCCCGTCTTTCTCCTTATTTTTCTTTCTTCCCTTCTGTCTTTCTTTCTCTCGATCGCTTTTTCTTCGTATGCTTCCTCCTTTCTCGCTATGTTTCTTTGAATGCATGCTGAGCGCAGAGGACGAGGTGCGAATGTCAGACGACTTTCGAGAGGGATGCGCTCGTCGGCCTCCGGACAGGCGCTTTCCTCGCATAGGAAGACGCTTGGCAGAACGAACTAAAAGCGCATAACTAATCGCGAGGGCAAGCAGCACGGCGTTTCTGTTAGCGCTGGACGCAATTAGGGACCAGACAACCGTCCATTCGCGCGCCTTTATTTGTATTATGTATACGGTCTGCATAACCCTGGCCGGCGCCTGTTCAACCTCAACCTCAAATATTCACAAGCCATTTCATCAAAAGGCACGGAGCTCAGATATCCCGCTGTTTCTGCAGGAGTCATTAAACTGCAGGGCTGACCACTGCGACTTTTCTTTTTTTTTCGACATTGCTAAACGCGCTGTCGCACTTTCGCCCTCTCGCAGACGACTTCATATATTTATTCTACGACTCGCTAATCGGCGCACTGCCTAAGCTACAAGACTAATTACGCGAAATCCTCTTTGCATACACTCAGTCGTTTCATTATGACGCGTTAGCTAAAGGTACAACTTAACTTGTTCGCATGCCTTCTTTTTCTGGTGTTTTTCTTCTTCCTTTTGCTAGTTGGTTTTCTGCGATTATATTTCCCCACCATTCGCATGGCGATGCGTAACGACTTGGTCTCAACAGAGGCTTCATGTTTTTGCTGCCCTGAGCGCTTTTCGATTGCGACGCGCTTCTGACCATTAACCAGAGCGATTTTCGTTCCCTTTCTGCTGTTTTGTTATATGTATTTAAAAAATGAACCAAGAATGAATGATTCAATTTATATAACCAGAAAAATAACTTATAGCGGACAACATCAAACCGGACAGGCAAATATAATTATATATATATATATATATATATATATATATATATATATATATATATATATATATATATATATATATATATATATATATATATATATATATATATATATATATATATTTAATTTAGACTCAGATACGCAGCGGCACACACGCCTGAGTAAAAAAAACACGCTTTTATCGGCTCATGCAGGAATTAACTAAATATGTTGCATGTTGGTATGACACGATTATTTGCTTTCCTATTCTTTCCTTTGCATAATTGTTATTTTAAAAGTATTTGTATTTTTGCTATCAAGTGTGCTTGGAGATGATCAGCTGCGCGCTGCTTAATTAACGATCTAACCCTGCTGCTGCATGAGACTGCAGCATTTCTACACCACTTTTTCGTAGACAAATCAAAGGTGACATACGCCGTCTAAAGTCATTCGATTTATCCGTATCCCACTCACCACTCACTCAGTTAACTGACGTAAGAGAACCACTGCTCCATTACCTTCGGCTTTTTATAGAGGCGTGTGAACTTAAAACCCTCATTCTCCTTGTCATGTGAAATTCACCTTGTTTTTGCTGTCTCTCTCTCTCTCTCTCTTCTCGCTCTCCCCACACACACACACACACACACACACCCACACACACACACACACACACACACACACACACACACACACACACACACACACACACACACACACACACACACACACACACACACACACACACACACATATATATATATTATATATATATATATATATATATATATATATATATATATATATATATATATATATATATATATATATATATATATATATATATATAATCACAGGACTGAAGCAACTATAGAGTAATTACTCCGGATCTTATAAGTGCTGTTGTAGTAATACGAGCTGACGACGAAAGACGTACGCACACACCCTAAATTTTCTTACCACAAAGTGCACCCATTATGCTTAATAGCGCACTAAATGGTCGCTAATTCTCCGATACCGACGCAGTAATTTTACGAACCGCCGGTCAGGAAACACCCGGCATATTAGACCTCATTCGATAATTGGTTGTTGAGAACTTTAATTGGCTGTAAACAGGATAATCTTCAAAATCGCAGCCTGTCAACATGGCGTCTCATTAAACAGCAAGACGAAATATTGTTGCAATTGCTTTGAAAAGCACACGATAGTTCATTTACCGGCCTATCCATTTTACCATCCACGGGGCCTCCCTGGGCGTCGTGGCCATCGCACTTGCTCGGCAGTTTCAGAAGTCGACCGTGCATGCAAGCTAACTGGACAGGTTCCTAATAAGAAAATGGCGTGTGTCAGGGATCGCTTGTTACCATAACTGAGCACGCCTAATATTACCTCATCATTTGCCTCTTGTGCAGCCGATCATTTATCTAAATGCTCAGAAATGAGTTGACGTACACGAAGAGTGACCACTTCGCAGCTTTAAACTTCCGCTCCGTGAAAAACGGGTTAACAGTTGTGAAGTAAAGCACAACCAGCGGAAAACACCACTACGTCATGTAACGCGTACTCTTTCAGGCTTGTTCAAGGCAGGAGGTCTCCTATCAAAAAACCGATTAAGACAGGACCTCACAGCAAGCCGCATTGTGGACACTGTATTCATCGCCTGCTCAGGGGACCACCACGAGGTGGCGGATCAAGTCCTGCAATACGCTGCCGACGGCAACGAACAGAAAATGTTGTCTGAAGTTATCCAAATCTGGAATCTCCCCACAAACGGGCCCCGCCGCGGTGGCTCAGTGGTTAGGGCGCTCGACTACTGATCCGGAGTTCCCGGGTTCGAACCCGACCGCGGCGGCTGCGTTTTTATGGAGGAAAAACGCTAAGGCGCCCGTGTGCTGTGCGATGTCAGTGCACGTTAAAGATCCCCAGGTGGTCGAAATTATTCCTGAGCCCTCCACTACGGCACCTCTCTCTTCCTTTCTTCTTTCACTCCCTCCTTTACCCTTCCCTTACGGCGCGGCTCAGGTGTCAGACGATATATGAGACAGATACTGCGCCATTTCCTTTCCCCCATAACCAATTAATAGTAAAATTATATAATAATAATAATAATAATAATAATAATAATAATAATAAAATAATATAACAATCAATAATAAAATATTATATAATAATAATATAATATTAACACAAACGGAGAGCGCCACAGAGAAAACACACAACTGCAATAAATCGCCCGATCTGCGCGGACTGCTTTGCAGCGCACAGGTGCCCATAAAGGTTTTTGGAACACGAAAATTTCAACAATGCCCTATTGCTGGGCTCCTTAAGCATGGAGCCATGGACTGAATGGTGTGCATTGTAATTCCCAGCGTTACCCGCACAATGCACCCCTCAGTGCCTGGATGCGCTTCTAGTTAGCGAGGAAATCGACGTTTTTAGCGATTTCGGAGTTCCGAAAATTTTGTGGGCACCTGAACAAGTTGTAATACGAGGTATGTGTAAAACCGCATTTTTCGAGCCTGCGACGAAGAGTGAGGTATATTTGTGCTGTCAATCTGGTAAAGCGGAATACCGCAATGGAATGTTATGCATCCCAGTGCAGCCGTCTTTCTTTATTAGCAGTGTTGCTGGCGAATATGAGATACAACACAACACAGCACAGCACAGCCCGTGCAGCCACAGCACAGCACAGCACAGCACGACACAGTACGGCACGGCAAACACAAAAGGCAGATTCTTCACTTGGTTCACTCGCGACCGAAGGTACACGCCGCTGACAAAATATCACTGTGAAAGAGTGAAAGTGACAGAAACAGGTGGCCAGCGGAATACGGTGGCCCCCGCACAGCAGTATGCCGAGCTTAGTCTAATCTAAATGTTCTCCATTGCCCTAAAATTTAGAGAAAGGTGCAATGATACGCTGCAAGTTATCGACGCAAGTGTCTCCAATTTATTCTTGTCTGCATTATTGACTTTGACACTATGGATATGGCAAACTGTATCAGCGATCCTACAATGTGCATCAATGAACCCGCCAGTAATGTTTAAAGAAAGGCTTTTTGATGTAGAGGGATAGCTTTTGCGGCATAGTAATAGAGTCGAACCCGAGTATATCGAACTCGAAAGGGGATCGCGAAATAGTTCGATTTATCGATAATTGAATATATAAAAACTCAAATAGATAAGGTCATCTTTAACCCGGCCGCCCACCGGTGTGCCGGCAGCAGACGGTGTTTTGGAACTACCTACTGCCTATAATAAGGTGCCTAATCCTGTTGCCAATGTAGTATAAATAGGATAACCTTATTAAAATTAAGGCACAGTTTGTTTCCGCAAAGCCTTCGGAAGCGAAGCACGCCAGGCGAGGGCCGCTGGTAAACTTTAGTTACGTTGACTTCACCGCATTAAAGAGACAAGGCGTGCAAAATGAGTACTATAGACCGAAGGTCACCCTCAAGTACAGTCCACGTTCACTTCGTCTCGGAGTTTAACAGCGCTAGCTTTGCTAGCAGCGACCCAAAGCCACGCAGCCGACTCGTCTCCGCGCGCGAAAAAGTGATCGAAGAGTGCCGTTAGGAGAAGCGCCACTTTCAGGGGTTCGGCGCAACTTTCGAAAATCGCGCGCTTGCAGGAGGGCGCAGGGCGACGTCAATGAAATCTCGGCACTCCGAGACGCACGTAAAACGCGACATTCTCTGCCCCGGCCGCACTGACGCAGAGAGGTGGCGAGGAGCGGGGAGCACGTCACTCGCGCATGCGCAGTGAGAAGGCTCGGCCAGATGGCCCACTTTACGGCAGCACGGTAGGGTTGGCTAAGAACGCACGCTGAACTGTCGCCCTAATCGGCTGCGAGCACCAGTTTTTTAAAATTATTTGTAAATTATAGGGTCCATGCAGAGCTTTTAAATCTGATGCGAATACTCGCAAAGACCACCTCTGCAGATTTGTTGCTCTAGAATATGAGCATCAAAATCATTTCAGAGTCCCTTTATTAACACTGTGAAGACAGGTTATTATTTACTTATTAATATGGAATACCGTTGATCCCAACAGAAAGGCTGTAGCAGGGTGAAAAAAGACATCAACAAAGACAAGATGGAATGAAAAAAAATACGATACATAAGAGAGATCATTTTGATAATCCGAAGCTAAGAATTCGCACCAAAAAACTGTACAAGACGTTTAAGTCACACGCACGCACTATAAAAGCTAAAATATACAAGATATGCAAGCAAAACATGTACAAATATATGCATCGGAAGAACAATTCAAAAAGGTTCGCACTGGTCAACGAAAATGCACTGTGAAAGGGCTCACGCCTCAAAGACAAGAACTTATCAATATGCGTTTTGTTGAATTACATGATTATCTAATTGTTCCAATCCGTTACTATGCCAGGAAAGAAACAGTCTTTGAATGCATTTTTTCTAGCATAGAAAGGGAACAGAGCGAGGGCATGGCGGCTTCTTACTGCATGGAGGGGAGGATAAAATGAAGGAAGGGACCGCCAAATAATTGAAAGATTAGAATTTAAAATTGAATTGCAATTAAAAATTTGGAATTAGAATTAGAATCCAACAAGATTTGGAACTGCAGTCAAAGAATTGTAAAACGTGGAAAGAAATAATTTGTCGAAGTGAAACTTTCATTGTCAGTGCTGTGAATTAATTCAACAAAATTAGCTCACGAAATCGGAGCCCACATGCTAACGCATTTCCCTCCGCATCAATCGAATTGATCGCCCGTGAGTTTTTCTGCCTTCTTTCCTCGTTGTCCCCGGTGTCCCAGCAAAAAAAGTGGCAGGGGTTTAGCGCAGCTAAACCGAGTAGACTTGCGATAGGGGACACTTATGCTCCGCCTTAAGGGTATGACGCCATAGTTTTAGTGATATATATATATACATTCATAGATCGAGGCGAGTCCTCATACGCTACCAGCGCAGTGCGCAGCGGTTAAGCGATGCGCCACAGCACAAGCTGGTGGCTGTTTCTGTCACGGCCACCCGTAGGAATTGGGTTGCCCATGTTCTTCCCGAGGAACCTGTCGCGACCAATCATTAACTGCCACCTGCCATCTGTTACCTGCCTCCCATTGGCTGCAGATTGCGCGACGCTCCTCCGAACTAACCTGTACTTACCCGAGGAACTCTGGTAAGCTCGGGTTAGTTCGAAGCACGGAACAAGACAAGGAAAGATTCTTGCTCGGGGTTGGTACATCTGGAGTAGTGCTTTCGAACTAAAAGACCGGAATGATGGTGATGGATTTTTACGGCGCAAAGGCATCTATGACTAAAGAGCAACATGGCACAAGGTATTTTAGATTACTCAAGGTGGGGTCAAGACCGATTTTCCGAGCATGTCACCCTAAATAAGCCGAGCACCAGATCAGGCCAGGGGAAAGCTTGTACCCATTGTATCACCGGTAGGTGCCCGCGGGCACTGGGGATCGAGCCCCGCACCTCCCGCATGCGAGGCGGATGCTCAACCACTCGGCCACCGCTGCGGTTAAGAGAGACCGGAAGAGTGTCTACTTGTTTTGTTTCTGCTGCTCCAGTTTTTGTTTTTGTTCTCTCTCTCTCTCTTAGGACACAGCCAACTCGCGGAGGGCGGTGAGGAACACGTATATCCTGTGTCTCAAGTCCGAGTGGAGTGCTCGGTAGTCCATATGTGACCCGGGGGACCCGCGGCAATGGAAGACATCTGGCGCACGTTGGTAAGGCGCGGACCGTTTGGCCCTGGGCGGCAGAGATGGGCAAATAGGGCAAAAAGCAGGAAGGAGGCCAGGAAGTTTAATTAGACAGAAGCCTGAGTTTCGAAAAGAAGACACAGGCGTGCACCTTGCATTGATGGATTCGCCTTCGAATTAGGTTTCTTGATTGGAGCAGACAATCGAGGAGAAAAACTATGACCGTTGGTTCCACGAGAGAAGGTGCCCCAGCTGCGGGACCTCATCGAGAGAGGACGACGGGAAAAGACTCCGAAAGACCATTCCCTCTAAATGGTATCAACGGCGGAGACTGCTGCGATGTGACTATGAAGGACGCGAGATGACGCGCGGGCAGGTCGTGTAGTCCCGGCAGCGAAGCTCGATGAGCGACTCTCAGTGCAGTAATCAGTCCGGAGCGCTTGTAAGACCCCGCAAGCACCATCGACAAGAGTCGAATGAGGCCTCCGCGGAAAGACGACGTCTGTCGTGCCTGGTGACGCAGTCGCTGCACACCCCTCCCGTGTTGGCAGCAGATTAACCGCCGTTACTTTAATATAACTCATCTTGCGTCTCTGTCCGAATGTCAGCACGGTTCCATATCGAGGTAGCCTTGAGACAACCGGGCGCTGTCGTGGCGCAAGGTTGCGGCCCCGCCTCACGGTCATTTTCTATGTGTTGCACCATTGCATTAGCCGATCCAGTTCCATGATAAATGTAACCTGATACATTTTCACGTTCACAAGAGAGTACAATATGCAGTCTTCAGCATAAGACCTAATTTTCGCATTACGTTCCCCAACAATATCATTCACGAAAACTAAAAACAACTGGAGGCCCAACACACGCAACCTTGTGGAACGCCAGAGAGAACCCGTGAAATATACCCGCTGGCTTTCAGTTCAAAACAATGTATTGATGATGAATACTATCTTTTGACATGATTACCTTTTTTCCTGCAGTTGCGCCGGTCATTATAGTACTGAGTGAACGAGAGATCTATTGCTTTCGCGGCAGAAAATAGAACAGCAGGGCCCTGAAAAATATGTGTCCAGCTTAACGCCATCGCACGGCGGCACACCTGAACACACTCACATCTCTATCGCACTAGTAGTTTCAGGTATGAAATAAACGAGCGAAAAATTTACGCTGGGTCCTTTATCCCCAGCTATCCATCAGAGGCTCGCGTTTGTTCAGGAGCACAGCGGAAGAGTTGGCTGCGGCGAACATTTTTTGGCACTTTGCCGCTGCCTGTGACGTCGCCCATGATGGGTAAGAAGGCACCCGAGCGCTCCTGGCTGACTGCGCACGAGTCACGCATTACTAAAAAAGAGTATCCCAGTGTGTGCGCGTGGAAATATGATGATTGAGACGCAGTGGAAAGCGCTGCTGGTCTTGTCCACGGCGCTCAGTGGTGGAGTCCTGTGCTGCAAGCCTTTCGAAGTAGGTCTGTGTGCCATTTCTTTGTGAATAAGATTGCGATTAACGTGTTTAACAGATCTAGGCGAAATTTCAATGCGCCTAATGATATATTTCTTTTCACTGCTTCCATTCAGTCACTCCGCCTCATTTCACACGAATTTTTTTTTCTCGATTTCAAGTCATGAATACTGAGTGCTACGTATGATGGATGCCTCTGAATATAAAAGGTTCGCTTCAGTCCGCAGGCTATGTCACGCTTACTGTCGGCTCCATCCTTATCAACAATGCATCGCTACTCAACTAGAAAAGCTTTTTTGTTTGTATTTCTGCAATTTACACTATCAAGTGGAGGCCTATGGACCCTGTCAAGCCTATTTCAGAATTTTTTTCTTTCTACTGCCCGCAGTATCGTTTTCTGAGGGTGTTAATGTTGAAGATAAACTCAGTTCCTTGTTAACTGATTAACCCTAACGCAACGGTGCATGCTTCAAGAAGGACATGGGAAGAACGTGACGCGAGACGATGTAAACTGGGCGGTTACCGATGCCAAATTCTTACCTTTTTTTACAGCTCGGGGAAAGAGGCTTATGCAGATTAAGACAAATTTCTTAAAAATAATGAATCAGTGCAGAAAAGAAATTCAGACATCGATGAAGGAGGCTCCGCGGGGTGGGCTGAGAAAAGTAAGTTGTTGTTTGTTTGTTTTTTTCTCTCGCTTTCGGGACTACAATGAGCAAGCTCTTTAATGTGACGTATTTCGAAAGATCAAATACGGTAGGTCAAGCCGATTTCGCCGTGCCTTGCCGGTTGACCTTCAAGTAAGCCAGAGGTCAAGCGTGGCTATAGAGCTTACCAAATGTGGCCCACCATGGCGTCGCATCACTTGACCTTTGACCTTCACGTTTGACCTTTCGATTCGCCGGTAGAGGGCGGTAGAATAGTCTCGTGACAATCGCGTGATGTCGCGCGATGGAAACTGCCATTGTGACGTCAGTCCGGGGGGAATATATAGGCCGCAGCGTTCATTGAGTGACCAACCTCTCGCGATCAACCATTAATTTAACTGCCACCTGCCGGGGTTGCAGGGTGGGCGCGCTGGCTATCCAGTGTGCGGAACGCACTCAACGTTAATCACAAGCCGCGTCTTGTTAGTTGTCCGATACACCGAAGCTTTCGTTCTCTGACCAGAGGTTCAACAGTAGTTAAACCGCAGCAATTTTTTTTTTTAGAGCCAACATTAGCACTTGCTAGATGGCCGCTTCGGCCGCGATAGATTACGATTTCACATATAGTGGCCCTGAAAGAAGGGGAAGAAGCTAGCCTCGACTGAGTACACGAACTTCCGTGGAGGCTTCCGTTCTAATATATACATATGCTAGGTTGGGGCAACCTAAAAAGATTGAAAAATAATAAGCCCCTGCCTGCGTGTTTCCCGTAAAACTTTACACAATTTTTAAGAATAGGTTTTTTGAGTTAAAATAACGCTTTTTTCGGCATAGAAATGCCAGCGGTGTATTACATCAGAATACAGTCAAGATGTGTTAACTAGCAGGCTGGTTAACTAATAATGAATAGTTAACTTTTTGACTATTACTCTTAGGCTCCTTCACTATTGAGACGCGTGTAGAACAGCTAGTTTAAGCAATATCCTTATTAGGTTTTAGAACTTGGAAAACGCGGTTACCCTCGGCGCTGTGGCCCGATATATTTTGGCTATTTCAACGAGTTACGTGCACTGGAGAAGTTGCTTTGCCTTCAAGCATCTCGAAACCCCATGTATTTTGGCGCGATCCAGCCAGAATACTTCTCTTTTGTGCGTTCATATTATTATTATTATTATTATTATTATTATTATTATTATTATTATTATTATTATTATTATTATTATTATTATTACTATTATTATTATTATTATTATTATTATTATTATTATTATTATTATTATTATTATTATTATTATTATTATTATTATTATTATCAACGGTAGTAGTAGTAGTAGTAGTAGTAGTAATTAACTATGGTGGTAATGAAGATATAAATATAATTATTCCGGCCTCCATCCAAGCTTACAAGCTAACGATTTTTTCAGCATTTCTCAGCACGGGTTTCTTAAGACTTTTCTTGTGATACTCAGCTACTCACCTTCACTAACAGGGTACATGCTTACTTGGACTTAGGGTTTGTCACTGACTGCATTTTTCTTGATTTCGCTAAACCCTTTGATAAAGGTAACCACACCTTATTCATACATAAGCTCAGCATGATAATTATTGGCCTATATACACGTAATTGGATTTTTGCCTTCCAAAATTCACGTCTTCAATTTGTAGTTATGAATGGTACTACTTCACCTTCATCGCCACCAGATTACGGAGTTCGCCAAGGATCAGTTCTTGACCCATTATTACTCATTTATATCAATGACTTATCAGAGTTGTTCGTTTGCAGATGACTGCGTCATTTTTTTCGTGAAATAACCAACGATTCAGACAGTGTATTTCTTGAAGATGATATAAATCGCATGTAAGACTGGCGCAATACGTGGTGCATGCAGCTAAATATTAATAAATGCAAGACTATGCGAATCTCTCATACTAGCACAGATTTTCCCAACTACTATTTTAATAATAGTGATCTAGAATCTGCCGCATCATACCGTTACCTTGGTGTCACCATTGCAAGAAATCTGTCATGGAAAAAAGCGTATTGAGTACGTAACGTACAAAACCAATTCTGTACTAGGGTATGTCAAAAGAAGCTTCTCTTCTGCACCACCTTACCTTAAAGTCACCCAGGGGTCTTTAAGGGTCGATAAATGATGATGATGATATACGACTTGCGTACGTTCACAGCTGGAATACACATCATCTGTTTTGGATCCGTATCAAACAACACTTATTGATAAGCTTAAAGCCGTGCAAAATCGTTCAATCCGTTTCTTTTTAAGCCACTATCACATAAGAGCTAGCGTATCCCAAATGGAGACTACTTTAAACTTACCATCACCATCAATCCGGAGAAAGATCTCTCGTTTATGTTTATTTCACAAAATATATTATCACAACCCAGCCCTTTAACCTGGCTGAATTCTGCCAGCCGGGGTTATCTCCTCTCGCCGCAGTCATATTCATAAACTCAGCGTACCACATTGCCAGACATCAAAACGTTTACACGTATTCATCATTCAGACAAGTAACGACTGTAATCACCTGCCTGCACGCAGATTAAAGGCCCAAAACATTTCAAAAACGCGATTACTAACGTAATATTATAGTGTTTACCTCCCGTTACTTTGCGTTTATGAGTTCTTTGAAGTTTTTGTTTTCTTGGTTTCTCCTTGTAGTATGAGTATTTTTTATTATTTTTCTGATTGTTGTTTACATGTATTGTAATTTTTGCCACCATCCTCTGAAGTGTACATGTATATATACCCTGATTGTAAAAATAAATAAATAAACACTGTGAGCCGTTTCTTGGTAGAGCAAGGCAGCACCCCAAAAGGTTATAGCGGTGAAGACCTGTTGTGTCTCGCAAGTGACTTGAATATTGACGTTTTATGCCCTTCCAAAATATCTGTGACTGAATACGTGTCTATCTTGGCGTCGTGTGGCATAGAATTCGCAATAAGCAGTGCAACTCGAGAGGACATCAAAAATAATCAGCTAGTCAATTTTTGCTTTGACCACGTAGTGGTACAGGCACCGAATTTTGAATTGACTTCAGCAACAATTGCCCAACGCATAGCCGACCGCTATTTTACAGCCTGCCGTTTCACGGCATCGCGACTTCTCTCTGACAGCACAAGACAGGCAGCGTCTGGTCAGACGAATGTATCGATAGTGGATCAGCGTAAATTTGAGAATCTATAGAATAGTTCGGCTCGTTGTTCTTGTTAAAATTTGATGCACTCGAAATTTCTTACGAAAAAAGTTTTGTAAGCAAAGGACTGCGGATTGTGAAATAAAATTATAATTAGCGCAGCTGTATACATCATGACCGCCTTTGGAAACGTTGAAAACCGTCACGAAAACGTCGACCTTCTTACAAAGCATAAAATAGCAAAAAATATAGAGCAGTCAGGCTTATACGCTCAGCAAAGCGGCAAGTAGGAGTCGAATAATTCCGTTACGAATTCATTTCCAGGTGAACCCGGAGCTGTTGCAGATACTCTTAACGATCACTTTGAGCACATTGCAGCAGTTTCGTCGAGCTATATGTTAATGCCGTGTTCGTTACGTGAATCCATTTAAGAGTCGGCGTTTCTGTCCAGGTTACCACCCAGTAAAGTGCAGCGGTTGATTCATAGTTTCATAAGCCTGCGGATATAGATAGGATTTCTGTCGCGAACTACAAAGGAACTGCCATGTCCTAACGGATATAGTACTTTTTAATGCTCAACGGATTTCTTGATTCGGGCTCCATCTCTGAACCGCTGAAAACAGAGAAATGTTGTTGAGTACTACAGGCCGATTTCCATTCTCCCTATCATGGCACAAATTCTGGAGAAGTTTCTTCTAGAACGCGTGACCTCTTTCGTCAACAAATTTTCAATCCTGTTGAATAGGAAGTGTGGTTTCGGTCGGGGACGGGCATAATAAAACTTCTGGAATAATTCTCTGACCAAGTCTGTGAGGCATTCGAACTGAATCTATTTAGCCATTCGCTCGATTTAGATATTTCTAGGGCTTTTGACTCAGTCAGCAACGAGCTTTGATTAACAAAACTGCATTTACTGGTCTTCAGAGGTCCGTTCCGTACTCCTCTATAAAACTACTCGCCCGGAAGGTATCAAGTAGTTAGAATAGGCTGCCATGAAACTGTTAGCCAGAAAGCGGTTGCTGTAACAGCTGGAGTGCCACAGGCTAAACACTCTCCCCGTCACTATTTAATTTGTTCATGAATGCCTTAGTCGCCACCCTGAATAAAGGTTTGATTTTTCGATATGCGGATTACACCACCGTTCTTATAAGGCATAAACATTATGAAACAGCAGTTCATCTGCTACAAGATATTTCTTCGGTTAATGTCACGGTTCTCGAGCAATTGTAGGTCAGGGAATGAAAAAAACGCCAAGATAAAATGCTTTGGAAATCCCTTAAACATGGCGGTAATCAACCAACCTGTATATTTGTATGAAGCGCAAAGTCACGCGTGTCACTGTAAGCCGCTGGAGTATGTTGATTCAGTCAAGTATCTCGGCATAATCTTTGATTGTACATTGTCACGGAACTTCCATATGGTGCACATCTGCAGCAGACTGCGGACAGCACCTTTGGTTTTATATAACTTGAAATGATGTTTGGCTTCAGTACTAGTAAAAAAAAAACGGTAATGCATGCAGTGGCCTACAGTGCACTGAGATACGGAATTACAGTGTTCGGCTTTTGTTATTCGAGTTGAAAAAGAACGCATTGACAAATTGCTGAACAAAATGCTACAAACTGTGAACACTCCTCTATCGCGTCATCGGATGAACTTTTCCAGACGCTAAAGCTTCCTTCGTTTGGCTCACTATTTTTCCAAACAGCTGTCATAAGACATTTTTGAAATTCGGAATTAAGATTGCCTGTGCTGCTGCCCTCCTTTTGCGTAGCCGGCGCAGGTTTGAGGTCCCCAGATTCAATACCTGGAGATTTGGACTAGCAAGGCGCTGTGCTTATGTTTCTAAATTTTTTAGCAGACTTTGAGAAGTGTTGACGGCCACTTTAGTGATTACCTTAAAGGTTCTGTTAAGAACTTCCTGTTAAGATCTTAGTTTCTTCCCATTTCCCTGATAAGCTGTAAGAGAATGACATGTTACGTTCATTAATGTGGTAACGTTCTGAAAATGTGTAATATACTGTTGTGACTTAGCAAGCAATTTTTCATTAAGTGCTTGTGTACAGTTCTGAGCGCATAGACAACTCACCAGCAACTTTCTGGCGTGTCCGGGCCTAGACGCGCAATTGCCCTTGCAGGTTCTGAATGGCTCGCAATATTTTGTATTTCTGTTCTCTGTTTACAATAAACATTATTATACTATTATTATTATTACATTGTTTAAATGCCAGAAACTTCCGGACTTCGACACTCTATTTCTCTCCATTATTGTTCTCAAATACTTTTATAATACTGACTTCAGTCAGCGACATAGCGCAGGCAGAGCATTACGTACCAGCACTGCTTTTGTAATACCTTCAATAAGAACACGTTACGGAAAAGGTTTAAGGAAGTACAGCACTCCCCACAACTTTAACGACCTCCCTAAAGCGCTATTCGCAACAAAATTATCCCAAGTAAAAATATCATTAATTGAACTTCAAAAATAATTGGTGCATGTTGCTTCAACTGAGTACGTGTTTTGTGATGTTTTGGAGCATCCGAAACAGTTGCTTTCCTCATTGCTTATGTGCGCAATGTCATTGTTCACTGTAGTCATTGTTTCCTTTAGTTTAATTGTCTCTTTGTTTATGTTAATTTAATTGAAAGAGTACTGAACATGCATGAATCGTTTACCTGTTCATATACTTCATCAAATACTTTTCAGAGCTTGCAGTGTACCTTGTAACAGTATATGTTTATAACTTTCTGTAGTATTTGGCCAGCACATACTATTGTTTTTGAATTCAGATTCTGCCCCCCTGCTGGGCTTTGCCATACAAGCCATGTAGAGGGTTCGGCACATCCGGAAAGATGTCAAATGTATTTAACAGAGACTAATAAAGATTTATTTATTACTATTATATCAATGAAACACCAGCGGTACAAAAGATGTCCAGAAGATTCGCTGCGAGCCACGAACGTCGAACACTCGCGTTTGTATTGCTTGATAATCGTTTACGGCGTTATCTCGACTTTACTGTGTCTATACCACCTCCACTTGTTCCGCAATTTTTACTTTCTTTTTCTATCATCCAGAGAATGGAACAATTCTGCGAAATTCACAGCGCCTGTTTACAATCTGTACAAGAAGAAACAGCGGGCGAGGTAAGGTTTATTATTTCTTTTTGCTTTTCACTGCTGGCGAAAAGGAATGGTGTAGCTGAAAATGTGATTGCATGGTACAGCTCCTTGATTGCTGGATCGTCTCTACACGGAATGAGGTAAGCTGCGCATGACGGTTTTGACTTCATATCTAAGGCTCGTTAATGGACCTCATAATAGATTAGTTAAGAGAAAAACAATGATCCAATTCGCAAGTTCATGTTGCTATTGAGGCTAAACCTCTAAACAGTTTCTCAAAGCGTGAAGATTCTGGCTTAGAAAAGAGCATGGTGAAAAAAAAATAAGAATAGAGTGCGACGTCACGCGACCGGCCGTCGCAAGCCACGTTGGGCTCTCTTCAAGCCATTCTATTTTCCTTTCCTCTCTCCGAGGCTGCCAAAGTCAGCCCTACTCGACTACTGTGGCTCGGCCCTTGCCGTAAAACCCACCATGAGCCGCCGCCAAGTGGGGCCCACTTACTTCGCGTTATTTGTCATGGCATGACTTTAAAATTCTCACGTGACTTTCCTTCCTGTCGTTTGTGTTTGTTTATAGCGCTAGCTGTTACAGCGAAGTTCCGCCGCGATGTAGTAGAATATAGTCAACACTGGGCGTACGCGATTACGTGACTGCCCCGTGAACCTATAGCCTGCTTCTCGTGCCTCGCGCTAACTTTGTAGTCATCACGTGGGGCGCGGGATTTCAAGAAGGCGTCGCCAAACGCCTCGAAACGGCAACAGACAAAACATCTTTCAACGACTGGATGGCGTGGCGTCCTGCGCGCATGCGCAGTAGCAGCCGCCGAAGTTATGATGAAGCTGCCAGCGGAGTCGTGACACATCATTCGCGTTGCGGGAGAGCCGTTAATTCAGCCAGTGAGGAGCGTCATGCTCTAAACGCTGACCGCGAACTCGCTGCACAAGATGCTCGAGCCCATGGGAACACATTTCTCGCAGTAGAAAGCGTGAACACAGTCTTCACGCACTCATGCGTAGTAGCAATATAATAATAATAATAATAATAATAATAATAATAATAATAATAATAATAATAATAATAATAATAATAATAATAATAATAATAATAATAATAATTGGTTTTGGGTGAAAGGAAATGGCGCAGTATCTGTCTCATATATCGGTGGACACCTGAACCGCGCCATAAGAGAAGAGATAAAGGAGGGAGTGAAAGAAGAAAGAGGTGCCGGGCTCCGGAATAATTTCGACCACCTGGGGATTTTTAACGTGCACTGACATCGCACAGCACACGGACGCCTTAGCGTTTTGCCTCCATAAAACGCAGCCGCCGCGGTCGGGTTCGAACCCGGGAACTCCGGATCAGTAACCGAGAAATGGGTCTCAGCATTTCGCCTCCTGCCCCGCCGCGGTGGCTCAGTGGTTAGCGCGCTCGGCTACTGATCCGGAGTTCCCGGGTTCGAACCCGACCGCGGCGGCTGCGTTTTTATGGAGGAAAAACGCTAAGGCGCCCGTGTGCTGTGCGATGTCAGTGCACGTTAAAGATCCCCAGGTGGTCGAAATTATTCCGGAGCCCTCCACTACGGCACCCCTTCTTCCTTTCTTCTTTCACTCCCTCCTTTATCCCTTCCTTTACGGCGCGGTTCAGGTGTCCAACGATATATGAGACAGATACTACGCCATTTCCTTTCCCCAAAAACCAATTATTATTATTATTATTATTTCGCCTCCATCGAAATGCGACCTCCGCGGACGAGATCGAACCCGCGTCTTTCGGGATAGCATGGCGCGCACCATAACCTCTGAGTCACCGCGCCGGCTGCTTCCGCGTAGAATGAACGCTAGTAAGCACTACGCACATCAAGAACAGTAAAAAGATTCACGCGGCAAACGTAACAGGGGGATTCTTAGTGCGTACTTGCAACGCATGTATTCTTATATTTGTCTTTTCTCTTTAATTTGCAAACGTAGACTGGTAGGTTCTACGCACCTGAGGAGATTGGCGGAAAATGGTACCAAGCCGTCGGCGATACCTTTGTGAGCAAACTCGTTTTCCGTCATACTCTATCTTCTTTTTCTTTTTTGCAGTGGGAGATGTCGAGAATTTTACAGAGTCAGGCCCAATATACAACGAAATGTTTCGTCGTCCTGTAGTAACGACATATTTTCCTGTAGTATTCCGAAGTCGCCTGTTGTCTTGACAGAACTGGCTCTGTCGTATACGACAAGAGACCGCGCAATACAGCAGAAAATTTTGTTGTAACTACAAGAATTTCAGTTGCTTGTACTATACGACAAGTACCAAACTACTACAAAAAATTGTTCCGACAGAAATCTGTCGCGTTTTTTGATAAGGAGGGAGGTTATTGTTTCGTGTTGTAAATTTACGCGTATAGCGCAGACGACACCTAAGTATGGTAATAATTTTCTCCTTATTTATTCTCGGCTTACAGGCGTGCCTTCGCAAGACCGAACTTGTGAAGCTACCACTGCATGTTATCGACGACCTGACTGCATTCGGCCAACAGTACGTCGACACTTTCGGCTGAGAAAGTGCTCCTTCGGCGCACAAAAGGACCGGTCGAATAAAAGAGATATATAAGTAAACGAATGTATTAATCCTTTTTATTTTCTTTCGCTTTTGCCTGATGCCTTGCTCTTCAAGTGGTAGCTTTTTTTCTCCTTCTTTTACTCCTTCCTTACGCCACGTCATCTCCCCGGGGAGGAGCATGCATGCGTAGGAAACTGAAAACGCTGCTGTGGCGTCGCTGGGCCAGTGAGTAGCTGCGGTGTTACATGCCTAATTAATCAGGAATGATCCTAGCTCTGCACTATTCCTGATTTCTAAGGTAAATAGATATTCCTGATACTTGTTTGACTCTGACATATTCCCGGTTTGTTAGGCTGCGTTGTTGTTTACCTAACGAATAAGGAATCATCCTCGCTCTGCAAGGAAGGCCGCAGTACCCTTTACAAGCACCTGCTTTATATTTTGACTACTTTATTCACGTTCACGGCCTCCGAGTCGAGCAGGTATTTTTGGGCACAATTGAATGTCAATGTATTTTTTTGCGTTTCTATACGACCTGTTTTCATTACGTGCACATGAATTTTTTCTAGCACCTATTTTTTTTCCGTTTCTTTCCTTATTTTTCCGCCTTTTTATCCTTTATTTTTCCACCTTTTTCGTCCCTTCTTTCCTCCTTCCATAATTTCGTTTGGATTTTTCTTTGTTTATTCCTTTTATAAAAGTGCTATATCAACCCTAAGAAAACATAGAAGAACAAATAATAAAGATAGAAGTAACATCCACACACCGAAGTAGCAATGCTTAGGCGTAATGTATAAACAAAATAAAGCCTCAACCTTTTATTTCGTTTGTATTTTATATTGCAGCATCGCTACTTCAATGTGTAGCTGTTACCTCCATGACTTCTTTCTTTCTAGATGCTTGCTTAACGTTGATTGCGCTTGTATGTAGGCGCAGTAACTGTCTCACTTCTCGATGGACACCCAAACCGCGCCGTGAGGGAAGGGTTGAAAGAGAAAGAAGGAAGAGAGAAATACACGCCCTAGCGGCGCATTCCGGATCGATTTCGACCACCTGGAGTTCTACGGCCACGGCGCAGCACGAGTTCGTCTTCTGTCTTTTGCCTCGAGCAAAATGCAGCCGCCGCGGCAGGGACTCGATCCCACGACCTTGTTGCGCTCAGTAGCCGGACTCTATAACCACTGAGCTGACCCGCAGAGGGCTACCAGCGGTTGCTGTAAATGGACGAGAGAACAGAAGAGTGACACAAACGCACGCGAACAGGTCTAGAAGAAAGCAGAAGTGACAACTGTGATGGACACGGCATGAATGTCAATACAATATTTCCGCAAAACGCCTGTTTTACCTCATTTCTCAGATTTAAGCAGACTGGTTGTCGCCGACTTCTCTGTATATACCGCGATCTCACATACGACGCTCCGCGTCCTCGTATAACCGGCGGCTCCAAAAACGCGATCGTTGCCCTTGTGAGACAGTGCGTTAGTTCGTTATAACATATGACCCTCTGAAAGTTTCCAAACAGGTTTGGTAATCAGCGATGATCGATGCCAGTACCAAGCTACGCGGTTCGAAAAACGCGTGTAGAACCGAGATAACACGCTAATTCTATAACTGGTTCCAGAAAAAAAAGTTACGGAGCTCGCATAGTTCGCGTTTAAAGTTTCGGAGGGCCATTAGTCTCCGGGCAGCTTGAATCTTGGACTGTGGATCGCAAATCAGGTTACGGCTGGAGGCCATGCCAGCCATGCGGCCGGATTCAAGGCGTGGCTGTCAGGCTATGGAAATACGAACGTCGAAGGAAGACGAAGCGTCTCGAGGTGTCAGCTGGATAATGGCACATCATTTTATGCGAACAGCTTCAGAAATTGCGGTTACGTTTTAGAGCACACAGAAGTATAGGACGTCAAAACGCCGCAAGCAGATTTATAGGCATAATTCAGACCACAGAAAGGTTCTTAACATTGAGTTAAACAGCAGCTGTACGTGAATCAATATTGCCTTATTTACATGTTCATTTCATTTTCTACATAACATTTTCGTTTCGGATAAATTCTGCAACACTTACTGAATTGCTGACTGCGCCTGCATGTGGCACAGGCTGTCGTATGCATACCGTACATGCGTATATACAACATTCTACAAGCCATTATATATATATATATATATATATATATATATATATATATATATATATATATATATATATATATATATATATATATATATATATATATATATATATATATATATATATATATATATATATCGATAACGCAACAAGCTCCTACGTTGGCAATTTGTCAGTGCAGCTTAATTGCTGCTAAAGCTAATTTCAAGCCATTAACGCATCTTCGTACAGAACTTGGAGGACGCCGAAGCTGAGTTGCGCTTCGGAAATTGGACGTCTTGTTGTGTGCTCGAATATAGCTGCACAATGGTCTCATCCCGGAGAAGCACATCTCTTCACTCTTCGACGACTTTTCTGGGTCCAAAGTCTCACTAACCGGGCGGCACTTTTTAACCAAACATTTTCTTTTTTTGGAAGGCTTTACTGCTTCAGTGATACTGATTTCCTAAGCGCTATAAAGGAAAGTAAACATCACAGTGTGTTCTTTATTTAATTAAAATAGGCAAAAACCTCATTGTTCCCAGAAAATGTATTTAATTCAGTACAGCAGTTGGCAGCCTTGCCTGTTCTGTACGCAGCGCATTTTGATCCTAATACGGCCGAGTACAGACCGACAAACCTCACTCGCTTGGGCTGGTCAATCGAATTCTTCGTATTTTTATTTCTCTATATAATAAAAATATCATCGTCGTCGTTGAGGTTATTGTCGTTAATTGCTGGTACCAGCTAGGTTAATGTCGCAATGACAGTTTTGAAGGGAATCGTTGTGGCAGGCTAACTTAACTTAATGAATTTTGAAGGAAACCAGCCGTTGTTGAGACAACTATCAATAATTTTCCCCACTCCGACTCCGAAGCTGCGCGCAAAGAAAGCAAAGAATCAAATTCCATTCACGTCATGCCACCAAAGTTATGCTTCCGTGACATGAAAAGCATTAACCACATTGCCACGCTGCTGGAGAAGCAAGAACTACGGAGGGCACTTAAACCTACCTGCGTGCTTTGAATGCGAAAGCATTTTTTTAATTTTTATTTTCCCCTTCATTTCTAACGATACACCCACTCATTGGCATACAGTCGTAAGGCAACGCATACATTACTAGATTCACCTTCGTTCGCCAATAAGCAACGCGCGGTTGTGTGGCAAACAGGAGTCTCCATTATCGCCACTTCTGTTCGCTCTCTATACTATAGAGACGCTATGTATGAGCATTCTACAGAGTATAGTGCCATTCGAGGTTTCCGTATCTTAGACAGTAAGCTCAAAGTATTGGCTTATGCAGCTGATCTAGCGTTTCTTTTCGCAAACAAGCCTAGCGTGAAGGAAGTTGTTCGCTTAACTGAGTCGTTTGGCGCAGTTTCGAGTGCCTATGTGAACCGTTCCAAGAGTTCCTGTCTGTGGTTTGGATTGTGGGGATCTACACAAGCCGAATATGCTGGCGTGGCACGGACGTGTGGACTGCCCGAGCGCTTTGGCATCCCATTAAGCGCGTACAGGCACAATGAAAACCAATTTAAAGATCGCGTATCTGCTGTACAGAGCTATGCTCAAAACATTTGTCCCACATGCCCTGTCAACATTCGGCAAGGCTACTGCGTGTAGCTTGTTTCTGGCAACAAGAATGTATTATGTTGTGCAGATTATTCACTGCGCCGGTATTTTTATATTCACTGCTTCTACATAGTTTTTGCAACTTGTTTGAGTGTCCTTCCTTGGAACCCATGCGACGTGATTATCTTTTCCGACCTGTCAGAGCAGGTGGGCTAGGTTTATTCCATCTTTATGTGCGGCAGAATGTCGCCAGCATTATGTTTTTTCGCGACACTTCCCACCCGATACTTCGAACGCTTTTGCAAACAAATTTAGTTAATGCTTTGCCCACACTGACTATGTCCTCTAACTTCTCTGACCGTCCTTGTTTACGGGGGTCTATGCATGAGGTATATTTTGCTGTGTGCTTTCTGGCAGCCAGTTTTTAAACAGGGTTCTTATTTTCAGTGTCGCGAAAACGTTTGTATACAAAGACTTGATTTCAATGTTTTTCTCTCCTAATATTTACCGCTCAGTGTACTTTAGATTGCCGGGACATGATATACTTAAGCGGGTGCGAGAAATATTACTTTCACCGTGCACTAAGACTTTCTTCTACAATGTACATACGGAAACGTTGCTCCTTAAGACGACTTCAGAAAAAGGGCACATTTGTGTCGTCTGTGAACTGTCGCCATTGTGGTGCTCCTGAAACAATAGGACGTTGCTGCATCAACTGCGTCCGACCGCAGCGGTGACCTAGTGGTCTGAGCGTCCGCCTCGCATGCGGGAGGTGCGGGGTTCGATCCCCAGTGCCGCTGGGTACCCACCGGTGATACAATGGGTACAAGCTTTCCCCTGGTCTGGTACTCGGATTATTTAGGGCTTATTTGGGGGCTTATTTAGTAGAAGTACATTGTGCATTGGCGCTCTTTGGCTACGGATGCCCTTGCGTCATAAAAATGCATCATCATCATTCATCAATTGTGAAGACGCAGTTATATTTTGGGATGTCTTGCAACGGACCTTAAAAAAGCAAATTTATTTGACTTCTCATAACATACGATGCTTTACCGGAGCGCAGTATGTTGATGAATCTCTTGACATGATTGTAAACATATGAAGCTTAGTAAAAACAGCTCATATAAATAGAGCATAATTTCAGTATAGTAAATTTCATGTGTAAAAAAAAGCGGTTCTGTGGCTTATGGGCTGCGTTCTCGCCTCGCATTCCGGAAATGCTGGGTTGAATTCCCGTCACCTTCGCAAGTTTTTATTTTTCTTTGCCTGGTCACGCGAGTTTTAGAATTCCACCTTTTCTGGACATCAGGTTTCCTTACCGATGAGCCATGCAATGCTTCCGCATTAGAACATCGGCATGCTAAGACGACGCATGTATAACCCGTGCCTGCACTCAGGACACGCGTGCTTTCGATGTTTTCTCTGCGCCCCAGGCCTCGGACGCTTTTTCGCAAAGCGGGTGTGCCGGGGACTGACACTCACTGGCCTGTTTCCATAACCCCGTTATCTGTCACCTCGGAAGGAAGGCAGTGGCATCTGATCTGTGCCAAACCTTGCAGCATTCAGCGGCTTTTACAGCGATAGCTGTATTGATGCCGTTATGTGAGATCGCGTCGTCGTTGTCGACCGCACACGCCCATCCCACTACACGCCGACATGCCACCCTTACCACATGGCGCCTGTAGCGCGTTCGTAAGGAGCATAAAGTTTCTGTATGCGCTTACACGCATGTCGTGCATGATCATTAAAACGAAATCGGCAAGTCGTTATAACTCGTTACTCTGCCCGATCCCGTAGAGCGCGCGTTATAGTGAGGATTTTTTTTGTTTGCAGAGAAAGGTGACAAGGATATATGTACAGTCTTGGTCAAAATTCCTAAGGCCAAAGCGTTCAGCTGCAGCGAAATGAATGTGCCTAGAATGCTCCATGTAGCGAATGATTCAAAACACAAGTGGAGCAGGAAGCTTCTTTACATCCAAGTGTAATCTTCTGCTAGCATTTCAAGGTCGTTCGGTCTTTAGTAGGGCCGTAATGGCTCTATTGTGGGGCTGAAGTGAAAAGCCTTTGGCCTTAAGACTTTTGACCAAGACTGTACGTTGTACTTTCTAACGTTATGGCTTTGCAAGCGCAGATGTGGTGGTAATTGACATTTGCATGCGGAAGCGGCATATAACGTCTAACATCCGACATACATGCATATTTCCTCGTGCATTCTCATCACAACCGCCAAAACGAGAACTGTCGCACCGTAGATATTTAGCCATCGCTCAGTGCGCTGCCTACAAACCTGCGAAAAATAACGGCGGTGGTGGACACGTCGAGGACTTGGTGCAGTTCACGTCCTACGAGGTTAACAGCCTCCACACCTTACGAGCACGGGCTTGTTAGCACTTGCACGACGCGTTTAAACTTTAGATGGCACTAAAGATGATTTTCTGCTTAGTGTATTTGTTAATAAAACTTGAACTTAGTATTCCTGGACTATTTTCAAGGCATCTCGCGCAAGTTGTGATGCACTTCTTTTCCAAACGAAAGCGTTTCTGAGTAGGTAGTTTTTACTTCCCGCGCTCTCAAACCCGTTTATGGCGTCATTTGTGGGTTGTGACACCACAAACTTTGCACCGAGAAGCGAAAGTGAAACTGCTTGAAAGAAAGCTCCCAGGCTAATCCTGCAGTGACGCCGTGGTTATGGAGGAGCTTTAGCTAATCCGAGCTATCCGTGGTTTGCGTGTGGTTTTACATGAGAGAAAGCCACTAAGAAAGACATTGTTTTCTTCAGTGAAACTGTGACCAATGATAAACACCTGGCAGACATTGCCCCCGCGAAGACCAATGTGGCGCGTCAGTGGAACGCTAAATAACCGGGAATTCTGGGTAATCACAAAGTGAACAAGGGAGGGGAAAGCCTCAGGGTGCTTGCCAACGTTTCGACAAATGGAGTTGTCTTCGTCTGGACAAAGCAATCATCATTGGCGGGGTTTAAATAGTGTCTTCACTCCGAAGAGGAAGGCCCAGTGAGGGGAGGAGGGTGTGCAGTGGAAAGTGTGTTAGGATGGGGAGGATATGAATCTTTTCCAGGGACGATGGCTGCTAAGGATGATTAACCGGTTAACCTGCAAAACTGTAAAAGAAAAAGGCCAGCTCAACACGTAAAG
This sequence comes from Amblyomma americanum, assembly GCA_030143305.2. Lineage (NCBI taxonomy): Eukaryota > Metazoa > Arthropoda > Arachnida > Ixodida > Ixodidae > Amblyomma > Amblyomma americanum. The sequence continues at coordinate 214,780 of JARKHS020026745.1, forward strand.
AAGGCCCGTTTAAAGGACCATAGCCTAATTTTAGTTGCATGTTTTCTTCTTTCAAGTGATGCGTTAGATATTAGAATACACGGTTCACCACGCGGTATCCGTCTACGACTATTTATTAATTTAAAATTTCTTCCCTCATACTGTTTCGGTGTTTAGGACACGTAATTCACCAAAAGAAACTGAAATGTAGTCGTTCTTCCATCGCTCGCATCGAGCAGTTAAGACTGCCTTAGAAAACGAATGGGGAATGCTTATGACGATAGCAAAAACGTTAATAGCAAAAAAAAAATTAAGCCGTTCCAATCTCGACAGGAGGTCTGCGGGTATATTGGCTGTTATCGTGAAATCTTACATATGAAACCATGGGGTTCATAAACTTTTTCTTGTTAAAAAATGCTTTTGTCCAGAAGTTTTGGGTATGCGGCTTCTTAATTAGAACAACGCCGATCTCCTAATGAATGGCATTGATTTCATCTGCACGTCAGAAGGGGTTTTTTGAGTCATCTCGGCGCTCACGCTACATGACCTTCGACGTAATTTGAACGGAAACTGCGGAAACGTTCCACCAAAACCAGTAAGTAAAAAATATGCTGATTCATACCTTAATCTGACTATTTTTACTTTTTAAATTATTTGTTTACGTCTGAAGCCTTACAGACTTGCTAGAAAATAGGCCATCTCTAACGCTGCTAGCGCCATACCGTCCACGGTGACCAGAAGACGCATGCGTTCATGAGTTATGCGTAGCCAGCATGGTAGCCAGCGTAGTGAGCGTAGCGTCGCGGGAAACATAAATAATTAGGGCCTTGTTCCATGCTTGGGAGTCATGACTTCCGTGAATGTGCAGTTTTAGGAGAAAAATATGACTTGGATCTTTGCGTTCTCACTTTGTACTCACGTCGAAGACGAAGCAAACCATTATGAAAGCTTCAAACGACCACGGGGAGAAAGAAACGCTTGTTCTACTGCCGCAAGGCAAGTAACGTGCTGCTGTCTTTCCGGCCGCCTTATACACCTGTAAGAGTTACTAAAGCAGCAGTGGTTGCTTAATCTTTCAGATGCCCACCATCGCACATTGAAGATAGCTGTCGCCATGGCACTGATTCGCGCGAAGCCCAGCGGCGTTTCTGCCGGCGATTACGCGAGGAAACTGGCAGAAGATATGCACAGCAGTGACGGAAAGATCTTGGAGAGATGCAAAAGCCTTGAAAACGACATCCTTCATTTACGGCAAAAAGTCGCGTTAATAAGCATCAGGGGTGGCATTCGTCCGGAACCACCAGGTGAGCCCTTTCTGTTTACTGTATTTGGATAAAAATTTAAACTGCTTGAAATCAATTGTGGCCAACCTTGCTAGGTCACGCAAATCCAAATGTTGTTTGCATTCATTCGCGGTCATTAAGCAGTGTCTGCGCACTTACCAGCTGTCAGAGTTGAGAACTGTGAGATAACTAAAAGCCCACTGACCATCTTTGACCTTTTGAGAGTTTTTAACCCATATACCATTCTTTCCAAGTTGTTCGTATGCCGGCCCATTGCGCGCCACAGGCAATCGCATGGATCAGGAAAGGATTAGAGGTTTAAGAGCGCACTGGCTTTCTGATGTTGTGCTTACACTTTTCCGTTTACTGTGCTAGCTTCAATAATGTGCTGGAAGCTACCAGGGCGCGCTGTGCAATGCGCAGCTTCCGGCAATCTGATGAGGCTGCGATGAGAAAAATTAAAAAACTAAGCAAATGGCAAGTGGATCAAGAGCTGGTGTGGCAGGCTAATGACTGCACCTATGATTTCCCATCAAAATTAACTGTACTTTATGCTCTGTTGCAGCTTTTCGCCGCATACTGCCGGAAACCTGCCCCGAGGGGCTTTCAGACTCTGCAGAACGCATCAGTCAGCACTGGACGTTCTTGGAGAACTATCTGTCAATTACATCCAACATAGCCCTTCTCGGCCAGTCAGACAACGACGCTGAGTCCGAAGAACTCTTGTTATGTTCTGTAGATAACCTTCTGCGTACAATACGTGAAGGCGCACCGCTAGGACATGTCGAAATGGACCTCTGCAAGAAGGCGCTGTTGGCGTTAGCAAAACTGTGTGACAACCGGCGCTGCAATGCGAGACAGTCCCTTCACGCAGCTGCGATGAATTTCATCACCGAAAGTGTTCACGATATTGTGGTCTGGAAAGAACCGTTCAATGTAAGTTTACTGCAGTTTTACAGTTAGAGAAGACATACACCACACATACTACCCACTAAGATTACAGAACCGAACACACCACCTTATACTAGCAACCATGACAAAATTCATCTGAGCATTTTTTATGTCAGAGCATGTTACGAGTGCTCTCAGCCGAAAATGCAAAGTGCAATTAAGAACGAAATATCTTGTGGAACTTTGCCTAACCATGACGATATTTGCCAAATGGGCACACAGACCAGAGATGTCGGCCAAGCCAGGATATTTGAAGTATGGAAGTGGCAGCTCAGGTGTGAAGTGCATGTACACAGTCAATCACACTTGTCTAGAGCACTCGAGCGGTGTGCTGCGGAGGAAATTCATTTAAATCGTATTGCAGCTCATTTCCTGGGGGCAAGGTGCTGGTGCCTGTGGGGTTCACATGTCTATTAGGCTGCTCTCCAGCGCAAGTATTGTCAGTGAAAGTCAACACCTACTTTAGAATTTCGCTTTATTTCCGCCGGATGGCACCACCCGAGCGCTCTAGACAAGTGTGATCGACTCTGTACAGGCAGAGATGCAACACTGAGCACTGGCAACAATCTCCAGCGCTGCTTGTCTGCATAATCTCGACCCATTGAAGTAATTGACAGGGTGGGCCATGGGGCCTCAGGTTGGCTTGGCAGGCCCTGTAATTGCCATGAATTTGCTGCTCTTGATTACCCAGTGCTCCGATAAACTGTAGGTAACCTACTTCAGTAGGCAAGATGCTAACATAAGCACCACTTTCTCCGTTGATTTGTGAATAGCCTGTCTGATTAGCTGCGGTCTCCTTTTTTTTTTACTTTTCCTTCAAGTAACCAATTACAGGTATTTTCCTGCAATTAAGTGTAAAAAACAATTTCAATTATTCTTACTTTCTTTCCAGTAGTTCCTTGCGGTGCACAGTTATCCGAGAAAAATTACCTACCAAGATCTGAAGTATATTAGGCTCAAAAGAGAATAACTGCTTTTCAAAGCTCCTTTCAGCCAGAAAGAGGAATAAATGTTTTTAATCGCTTTTCCTCTTTCCTGCTTGCAGTTCACCTTTCCAGGCTTCCTTTAAGGTCTTTCCTGCCACTCTCTCCAGTGAGGTGCACTTGCATGCTGTGAACTTCGACACCCCCCCCCCCCCCCCCCCCCCCCCCCCCCCCCCCCCCGAAGGGGCGAGTCGAGGTGTCGCAACAGGGCAAGCGATCCTGTAAAAATCCCGTGTATTGCATGGTGCACTGTAACCCATGCACCTCTTAAGTGGGCCTAACGGCAGGCGTGACAATGTTCGGAGGGCCCGTCACTAGGTCAAAAAAATAACCTGGCCGCGTAGTTTTGGTTTCTTAGCTTGGCCACTCGCCCGTTGCAATGGAAACTGTCGGCCCGCGCATTCGCCAGTAGTCCCAGACTCAATACCGTGCCGCTTTCAGACACTGAATTGCGTGTCGCTGGTCATTTTTTTTTCTTTTTATAAGCAGTCTTGCCTTGCTGACGTCAATGTGCGTTCCCATCTCGCTTATGTTCGCAATGTCTTCCAGCACGCCGAAACTCGTGCTCGTCACGGGATTACACGTATTTGCACGATAGAGCCGCCTCATATGACTACCGCATTTTCGGTAGTTTTTTTTTTTTTCGGGGCCGCGGGGCTTTTTATAAACCGACCTTCGAATAAGCCGGGCATTTCTGTCGGTTCTTTGAACTCCGAAGTAATGAGGTTTTACTAGCCATCATGTTATTTCTGTTTCCAGTCTTGTCGTGTTATGGATTTCATTTTGCCTGACATTACAGGTTGGATACTGTTATGCTGTTCTGTGCGCATCATTTTTTTTTTATACAGTGCTCAGGCAGTCTAGCTTTGTTTATTTCACTTGCGAAGGCCATACACTATTTTGAAAAAGTATGAGCACCAATGTTTGCTTGTTCATCTTTTCTGAATTTTTGTGCTGACCAGATATTCGACTCGATATTCGAAGCCATTTTTTCTTCATATTCGATTCGTATTCGAAAATTTCAATATTCGCACACCCCTAGTAATAATGCAACATTTTCTTACCGCATTCTCAAAGCTGATCAAGCAGCTACAGGCATGGAAGACTAAGAAACTATTTACCTAGTAAGAAAAAGTGGCCAGATTCCTTTTTTTTTTGGCTTTCAATACTTGTGCAATACTGTATCCCTTACATGCACTGCACTCTACAAATGCCTACAACCTTCTAATTCAATGTCTTCTTTCCATTTCTAGTATACACAACTGGAGAATCTTACAAGCTGTGTGGCAGCCCTAGCCAGCGGACAAGCCCTTGTGCTTCACACCACCACACTACTTACGGACAAGCTGCTTCAGTTTGCAAGCCATATAAACACATTACAGGAAGACCAGCGAGGCCTAGAAGCAGACTATTTTGACCGTACATTCTATTTGCTGCAGTGCACTGAGACGGTTGTAGAGTCACTAAAACAAATTTCCCATCTTGACTGCTGCAAGCTCTCTGATACAGCAAAGACACTGATGGAGTTCTCCATCAAATGCCAGGAGACACAGCCGCTCTTTGCAAACTACCTGTACGAAGTTGTAACAAAGCTTAACAGCAGCTTAGATGCATGCAACAAGAGTAAACAACAAGTAAAAAGGTACGTGTAGCACGACAGTTACTGAGCTCCACCAGACCAGTTTAATGCTCCGGAATTCGAGGTTGGCAACGTCTGTAGGAACATGGCTGGGACTTGTGGTTTCAGTAAGGGAAACAAATGTCAAGTCAGAGGCGTATAATAAATTAGATTTATTCAAACAAACCTCTTTCTCTCATGAAAATGTCTATATACACGTTAACAGTCCAGTAATCACGAGCTTGTGCAGAGAAGGAAAAAAATCTGCTTTTGTCTGGTTTTTGGTTACTCTAGCGCACAACACTGACCTTGACAAAGCCAAGCACTCCGAAATTTGAGCCTGGAATGCAAACATGTCAGGTGCATAAAAACCACAACATAGTAAACCTGAACTGTACGGCTTAGGAAAACGAAAAAAAAAAAAACAATCTTGGCTATATGCCAGAGATGCACCTCTCGTCCCTAGTGTCATCACACGCAGTGCACGAGGTTATACTAGTATTTGTGAGTCAGCATGGACTAGAACAAGGCACACTGTCCCACCATCGATAAATGATCAAAAGGCAGCTTGGGCGCAACCGCAAATATGAAGACAACAGAAAGCTGCGTGCAACAGGCTTAATCACTAAGGCAGAGTTAAACCAGAACAAGTGCATAGCAACTTTGAGACCAGCTCGAGCCACAAAATATAAGCACTAGACTAGCTTGAAACTAAATGAGAACAATGGAAATGGAGAAGGGAAAAAAGAAAGATGGAATTCGCAGAATCTCCCAGTTGCCGTCTACCCGACGACAATGCGAGAGTGCAAGATAAAAAATAAACCTTGTTGTGCTCAGGTAAAGCTGGATTCGCATAGAAACCTCACAGTGCAGGAGAAATCTGCAATGCGCACAGATCAGTCCAGTGAGAGGTCAGTTATCACAGTCATCACGTCCAACCAGAAAGGTGCTTGCCGTGGTGCATCACAACATCGCTATCTTGCACCCTGCCAACAGTAATAGAAATGTCCCTCTTCTCCCTTTGCCTTTCCTTAGGGCTCAATCAACAAAATAAACAACTCAAGAAATGCCTTAAACTAGAGGGCTTTGAGAAACCAGAAAGAACGGCGTGAACCCGGTCAACCTACATCACAAATTGGAGCTATAGCCTGGGCTCCTATCAACCCAGCGGCCATATCAGGCATGACGCTTTTCTGGTTTCTAGCAAGTCCCTGGAATAATAAAAAATACATCCTCTAGGTTAATATGTGCGGATCATTTGCTTCATCGGCCGAGTTTATGGATGATCCGGAAGTCAGGAGCTCCGTGTCGCCATTTTCATCTGTGCTCCGCAGCTGAGATGTGGTCTGCAAGGGAACAACAAAGCACTTGTCCACAGCTCTTGCAGTATTGCACATCGACAAAACAACTATCGAAAAAACATTTTCGAGGGTACAATAAATCTAAGAACAAAGCTAAACGGCGCAAGAATTTTATAACTGTCTAGGTCTGGAACATGCCACAATAGTTACCAGCAATGTAAAATGGCCTTCTTGCTTAAGTTCTTCAGGTGGCAATGGTGAAAAATGTTCCCAAATTTCAGTGCATTTAAGTCCTTATAAAGTTGGCTGGATGAACAGAAGAAAACCTAACAGCACTTCCATCATTTTTACTTGCCACAAAAGGACAAACTGGCTATTATATCTTCAAAAAAGTTTTAATGATGAATCTAAATTGCTGCATGTGAAAACTAGATTTCCCTTCCATGCTGTTTCAGTTGCCTGTGTAATGAATCATCCCAGCCAAACATAACGTCAGTGTGTGCACTGTGTGTGTGTTCATCTCGTTCACTGTCCATTGTCTTTTGATGACCTACAACTCGGAAAATATTAATAACATGAACAGCACAAGGACCTTGAATCTGAACATAAGACAGCAGAATTAAGTGAATTTTAAACTGTGCCAGGAGAGCTACAAACCTTTGAGTAGTGGTACTGAGGAACTCTTATTGCTCCAAGGGACTTGTAACATGTGAGGTCAAGCAACGTTCTGAAAGAAAAAGCCAGGTTTGGTCAAGCTTACACTTTTAGCTGCGGAAAGGCAAATTACACTATAGTGTTGGCAATAAGAATATAAAATATTTTGTGATAAAAGCTACTGTAGTAGGATACAACTTAAAAAAAAAAAGACACCAGTTATTTCTGGGTCAAGGTCCAAGCTGCCCTCCCTGTATTACCGTATTTATTCGAATCTAGGCCGATAGTTTTTTAAAAAAAACGAGATGTAGAACTCTTATGTCGGCTTAGATTCGAGGATTTCGTTTCGAGGTTTCGTATTCGTAAAATACGAATAAATGTAGCACGCAGGTGGCGCCCACACAAAACGCCAACGAAAGACAGCACTGTAGCCGTTGCTATCCGTAGCCGATACTGATCAAAGCACACATGAGCACTGGCTGCCATTTTGGCCTTGTTCTGTTCTCGTGCGGTGGCGTGAGCACATTCGCAGCAGTGAAGTTTTCGTGCGTAGTTTTTATCACCAACACCATGGCACCAAACAGGCGGTGCCATTATAGTGCCGCCTTCAAGCGGAAAGTTATAGTCGCTGCAGAGCAGTCGTCAAATCTTCAAGCCGGGCGGGACTTGCATGCAGGCACAATGCTTCCAGGCACGATGCTTCCCGCTGTGTCTCACTCGAGTTCCTCTCTCTACACCAAGTCGCCTATGCGCAGACACATGGTGCAGTCGTTTCGCGCCACGCACTTTCACGTGCGCGGCGACATAAGAACAGTCGTGTCGCGTCATAAAAATAATTGTGATAATGAGGTATAAACAGTGTTGTTTTTTCGGCCGGCCTACAATCGAGGTAAGTTTTTTTTTTTTCTGTGGCCTTCAACTTTCGGGTCTCGGATTAGAATCGTGGCCGGCCTAGATTCGAGTAAATACGGTACTCCACTAGCCAATCGCAACAGTAAACTTTACTAAACAAGCCAGGTATCAGAATTCTAGAGCTTATAATTTTTTCTTCTCTTGTGAGTAGCTTCTTGTTAGGTAACAAGAAAAGTTTTAACAACGGACTACTCTTGTCATGGAAGAATTCTGTGCGGCGGTCCTGAATAATGTGGGTGGAGCTTCACTGCAGATTTAAGTTGTAGCTGACTATAGACGTTTCTTACACAGGTGCACAGCACAAGTAGATAGTAACGAAGAAAACTCTAGCAGTACGGCTTGCACACTACCAAGAACCTTCTTCGTACTGCGGCACACACGCACACACACAGCAAGCAGCCAACATATCAAAATCATTTCTGCCCGACGCACAGTCAGATTTTGCAAAAGCTACAGAGCCATGTAAGAGAAGTTTATGAACATACCTCAACTTATTTCTCATCAGGTACAGGCCTGCTGATGCAAGCACAAAGACAATAACGGCAGAAGTGACGATTCCAACAGTTGCACTGGATGATGCAGACGCTGGGCTGACAAGGCGGTCAGAGTCTGGTCCAGCAATGCGCCTAGAAATATATAAAAAACAGCAAGAGGTAATAAATATTTGTAGTTAATGCAACACACTAAGAATGCACAAAAAAAATCAACTGCTGGTAGCTTGCACTGGAAAGCTAACAAATTATCTTTCTTGACCTGAATATAATGTTTAGGTGGAAAAATACTTGTTTTTGAAGGAAACAAAAAATGGCGCCTGAAAGGGTTAAGCAAGAAGAATGCACGACCATCAGACGCGATGCCAAAATCGAAACTTCCGAGAATATGGCTAGACTAGATGCAGCAGCGGTGCACGTTTCATGCCGTCGTTGCGTTCAGTCCATTTGTTGCGAAGTTATGCAATTCAACCCAGAGGATAAAATTTTCAAAATAGATCGTTTTAGCATAGACCGATCCACACTCTGCTATCTGCAGATGCGCAGATGACCCTGAGGAATGCATTCCCACCAATGCACAGGTGCTGACCACAGCAGCGGGTCACGCCGCGCTAAAACTCTCTAATAACTAATTTTTTCGCTTTTACACTTAAATTCTCTTTTCAGACACAATAACTGGAGGACAGCAAAATCTGGCACGCAGTGACATGTCATTTACCGTCGTGTATAAGTTGCACCGTTGTACAAGAGGCACCAATGAAAGATCCAGAAAAAAAAAAAAAACGGACTTATGCACCGGATAATACGGTAGTTTCTTAGGCACCTAGGAGAGCAATACGTATCAACCTAGGTACAAAGCACAGAAGTATGACTTCTGATGAAAACTATCTACTACAAGCACTGGTGCTATCCATGCACGGAAAACGTTGAAAACACATCAATATGCATCAGTGGTTTGCGTTACAATTTATGGCCAAAAATGCATGTCATGAAGATGTGTGCATGTTGTATACTTTCAGGATGCTGACAGGCACCACAATGAAAATGTTTCTGGCAAGACAGCACTAAACCTCACACTCATGCCACTATAGCTGCACTGCAATACACTAATCAGTGGTCCTGCTATACTCGCTTCATTCCCTATACGCAAAACCATTTAGTAGACATATTCAGGCACACAAAGGTGTTCTTGTGGGGCCAAACAAACTCTACAACAGTTCAGCTTGTGACACAAGTGTAGCCGATGGATTGATAAAAAAAAAAACTGTCCTCAAACCAAACCAAATTTTTCTTCTTAAATACATCAGAATATTATACCACTTTTCCACTCATCTTACTGCCTTTGTACACAAGAACACATTAGCTCTGAAAATACAATTCTGAACTTACACGAGGGCATCGTGGCACACATGAGCAGTTGCCCATCGGAACAGGTAGTGACACTTGCCCGACTCGTACAGAAACTCTGGTGAACCCTGGTGGATAAAAGGAACAAAGTTGGCGCAAAATTAAAATGGCAGAAGTGACAGTGTCATTTAATTTACAGAAATGAACAGATTCTCAGCAACACAGCCAAGATCGACTTAAAACATCTCACAAGCACATGAAATGTTACCTTGAAATTAAATTAAATTTCGTGAAGCTGAAGACCGCTTTCCTGTGATGGGTATTACCTTGCCGTCGTTGTCATGTATTTAGACATTGGATGTTATACCCCTGTCACACGGGCACTCTAAAGGCACTTTGAACTAATGCTCCTTTGCGCTCCCAAAGGAGCACTACTTCAAGGGAGTTCGTCCGTGCTACACGGTCGCGGAACGACCTTCGCAAGAACTTTTTAGCGCCCTCATCGGCGAAAAGCGTTATTTAAATTGCAAACCTCACTGCACATATAAATACATAAATGTCACATTTTTTTAGTAAATTAGTTTTATAACCGTATTATGTTAAAGCTAGAGTCACTGCAGCACGGCAATAAGCAGACGCGGCCATTTTGTTGTTTATCATGGTTGCCAGATTGCCGCTTCGGCGACCTCGCCGCTAACTTTGGCCCGGCCATTTTGTAAACAACGCTGTTAGCCACCCTGCGCTGCGGCGGGGATCGTAGCCGTACGGCATGGAAAGCGGAAAGCGCACGAAGCGTTTTCCATCATTCTGCGAGTTGAAACAGCCAACAACGCAGCAAAACGGTATCCTCGTATGCTCTTGTGCAGCTGAAATGCTGCGAGGCGCGGAATCCCTGGTCACTGAGTCGGTCACCGGCAGCACTCGCCGCGTCGCAGCACTAGGACTACCACAGTTGCCAGACTGAAAACGCATAAGCCACAAAATGGCAGCCCCCATGAACCGTCGCAGTGTAAACAAATATCACGTGATGCAAACTGACCAATGATCGTGGCGGCGGTACAGAATAATAGGAGAAAAGAGTGCCGGTACTCTAAGTCTTTATTTAGTGACTCTAGTTAAAGCAATGCAATTTTAACTGCAATAATGACATGATTTTCCAAGTACAGAGCATAACATCACAGTGCTGGCCACACTGAGCACAACTCGCTCGTATATCTGGAACGAGAGTATGGCGTGGTGAGACTGCCACAAAACAAATGATCTTATATTTTAAAACACCACTAATCTTATGAAGTGAATTTATAAAATGAAAATTGAACGTTTCTTTTCTCAATTTATTTATGCTGTTAACTCGCTGGGAGAGAGAGTACTCCCTTGAAGCCTCAAAGGACGAACTCGAGCTGCCTTGTTTCGAAGCTCCTTTGAGCTAGGTGTTCTTTGGCGCATCCGTGTGGCAGCGCGCGTTCGTCCTTAGAGTAATGGAGCATTAGTTCAAAGTACCTTTACAGTGTCCGTGTGACAGGGGTATTAGTATAGCTTTCAATGTATACCTAGAGCAACAGCTGGTGCCTGCTGCATATGCCAACACTAGGCATATGTGAATAGCGGTTTTTTGGTTCTAAGCGTATTCAAAGCAAATAATAATTTTCTTCAAATAATTTTAAAGCGAATATTTTGAATACTTCTAGGACACAAAAATGTTGGACAACGCAATAGGCATTTTTAAAATCATGTATTTCTTTAACAGACAAGGCCATTGCATGAAAAAAAAAAAAAGTGCACTGAAACTTAGTCACATTCATTGAAGCTATGTCAATGTGTTGCAAAAATGGCCATTGGAAATTGGGGGAGTCTACCTACATGCGGAGCCGATTTATTTGTGGGGTCTGAGACCCATTTACGAGGCCCGCACCCACGTGGTGCGTACGCCATGAAAATACAACATGACAATATTGAAATACGAAAATGCCACAGGCATCCAGTGGCAAGAGACTGAACTAGGAATTTCATTCGGTGCACACACTAAAAAAGAAAATGTTGAATAAGCCATCTCACGATGGCCAAAAAGTTCTGATCCTGTTGCTTGTTTGCGAAGCGCAATGGGTACAGCCGGTGGCAGCAGAGTTACCCAGCAGAAAAAGCAAGGACCTCACGACCGATGATATAAACACCATACAGGCGGTTCTGCACGCAGGGTATGCCAGTTCAAACCCTGTGTGGTCCTGTTGGCATCTCCGAAACTAGTCACTCAGTTGATGACTTGCATTCTGCTTTGCTTGCGCTGAAAATTAGCAGCCTCACATTTTCTTCAGGGTGCGAGGCACACTTAATGTCAAGTCCGGAGTTGCGTATAAGACTCGTCAGTTATCAGCTGTAAGGCATGTTAGCAGCAATCCTGTCAATCTGGCGAGAATGGTACATTACACAGAGTAAGCACTAGGAAGCGTAAAAACACCACTGGAGGTTGTTGAATTCGTCAAGTACAATAGCAGCAAGCTAACAATCTGACCCCACACATTTCTAGGCCAAGAAGGCTGTGGAGGCAAGAAGAAACACGAGTGTCTTACCAGGCCAGCAGTTTTGGAGCACTCAAAACTGATGATGGTCTTCACACTCTTTGAAGTTCGCCCACATTTGCTACTCAGGGACTCCATTTCAAGCAACAATTCCGAACCTAAAAAAAAGAGACAGCACGATACAATGTTGTGAGAAACAGCAAGCACAGAAGGCACTAGATCGATACGCCCAATACACCACTTGAGAGGTTGCTCAATACACTACCAATCTTTAAACAGTAATATTTGCGAGGTATTCTAAGCACAATAAAAACTGCTTTCCCCATTTGCTGCACTAGCCTGCTGGTTCAATGGTCCAGAAGTGCAATGTACTTCATTTTTATTTTCTTAAGTGCATTTTCTACACAGCCGGCCTCAGGTATTTGCATAGAACAACAGAAAATAGGCCCTGCAACATGCCGCGAAGAATCCATGTGCCTTACCTCGGACAACAAATTTCTTGGTGCTGTAGCTGCCAATGTCTCTGTAAAAACCTGCAGAGCCCTTGGTCTGGCACACACTCGCTTCAGCACAGACTCCTGGAATGCCGGTGGCCACAGGCTCTCCCAGCCTTACCATGTAGAGATAGCCATCCTTGCCCCTTTGTTCAGACACGTTGAAGGCACTGCAGGCAGTGACAAGCAACCGGTCGGCACACGGTACAGCAGGTGAAACACAGGACAAGTTTAACAGTGCACATGCCAAATGAAATGAACCAAAAAATTCGCAGTCCCGTGCAGTTTCACACGGTGTTGCACATGAACACTTAAAACCAAAGCATAAGGAAAAGTGAAAGCGGTATCGATTGAGGTGCGAAAGGTGCCAGTATATTTCGCACCTCAATCGATAGTTCAGAATGCAACAGCAAAACTGCTACATCGAAATTAATTCAAGATGCTGTAAAAATCAATTTCGGAAACTTGGAAAGAACACATTGTTTTCCCACCTCAACAACATTTAAAAGCAACATTTGAACTTTAATTTAGCTGCCACTACTAGGTTCCTGTTTTACTATTCAACCACTTAAACAAAAGAACTACCCATGATCTAAGCACAGGATACACAAGCCACATATCCACAGCCAAACTTTACTTTACCTGTTCAAAACTGAAGACAAGTTCATAGCAAGGTTCAGCCTCTTTTCCACAAGGATGCCATCCTTTTCTGGAATAGCCACATCCCTGCAAAAGAAATATTTTTTTAACTGACCTACTTTTTTTGCAGCAAATATAGCTTGCACTTGCACTTCCCGCCACCCCACTAGCAAGAAAGGCACATGGAGAAGCAGAATGGCCATGATCACGCAACAAATACACTGAAACAAAGCCTGGGGCTGACGTGCAGTTACCCTCTCCAACTGCAAAGGCTGCATTGTGCACACCACATTCCATTTCAGTTTCTGAAGCTGGGAACCATGACAGAGGTAAGACAATCTGCACACATAACCAGACATTTTCAACAGGAACATACTGTCGTGCTTAACCATAAGGCAGAGCTTATTCATGGGATCAGTGTCCACGGCACTACAGTTACAGTCTCACACAACTTGTCGACATTGACTGCAGTACAGAATCCCTTTAACAAAAAGTAGTCCTCTTCTAAAGCTTTTCTTGTTACCCTAACAAAAGCTAACCATAAGATAAAAATAATGAGCTCAAGAATTTTGATGCATCTGGCTTGTCTGATGTAGTCAAACATTAAAAGGCTGATTTCATTTACTGTTGCGAGTGGTCACCGGAGTAACACACGATGCTGTGGGCCATGGCCCATTGTTACCAAATGCTGTTTTTTAAGTCGCATTCTACCACAGTTGTGCCCAGTTATAACGAACCTGACAGTCACGCAAGCTACGTTGGTTTTATATGATGTTCTATGCAAGTGGACTCCCCGTATTATAGCCAATAATAGTAAGTCCACCAAAAGTGGCGTTTATTCCATAAAAACTCTCATGTGCCTCAATTTCTTCAAAGCAGACAATGACGCAGTGCTTTCCAGGCTAATCATGTGCTCCTCTCCAAGGCCGTTGCTCCCAACAATCTGCTTTAGGGATGGGAATAACTAATCGTGATTGAAACGTCCATAGCAGCTGGCGACGTGCCGGCCATATGTCGGTGGCTGATAGCACTGGTACTTTGTACAAGGGCTCTGACGAAGCCACAGCCACCTATGCATCAAGGACAAGTTGCCACAAATCTACATGTGTCTGATCGTTTGCTTTTCAACAGCATCACCTATCGTTCCTGGGCCCATGAAGCGAAGTAGCGCAACTTGTGCGCACAGAATGTGCTGTCCACTATCTGGGGTGTCCTGCACGTGTTAACAGCACAAAAGCTGGAGCCAACTTGGGAGGAGACGCATACTGCGTGCCCAGCATAACCAGCAACGCATTCAAGCTTCTCAAATTGCTGTTGTTAGTTGATCCATGACAGTAATCAGTAATTTCATTCTTGACGCTAACACTCTCGCACACACTGTGCTTCTGCTTCCACTTGGGGTGCTTTGCCTAGCTGGTGCACATGCGGGCAGTGGTCGTACCCTGACATCAGCATGTGCTTGGTCGCAGTTTCTTAACAGTTTTAATGCCACCTTTTTATTGCTTCTTTTTGAATCGACATGTTCTTTACAGAGGGAGCAATGTCGCGGAGGCTAAGAGTCACTCTTCAAGTTTTTCAACTTCGGGGTCGAATTTATGGTGCCTCATCACAGTTGTGAGGCCACAGGTGTTCGCTGTATCTGAGATGAATTGCCATTGCCGTAACGCACATTTCAACGGTAGCAGAGCAATCGTTCATAATGAGTGAGCATTCGTTATATCTGCGGTAGTTATAAGTGGGCTCTACTGTATAGACTGATTCCATCCACTAAAAGACTTTTGATAGTGCCTTCCAGTTTTCTTGTAGCAAGCTACAGGCCAGTAAGTTTCCCAATGCCATCACTACACTCAAATGTCTGTCCCCTTCAACTTGTTTTCCTTTTCTTCATACCCACTGTCGCTCAAACAGGTTGCCGCATTACATGCTCTGCTCAAGGCCACTTTTCAGAAAACAATGAAAAACCCAAAATGCTCATACACATACTGCATAGAGTCAAAGAGCACGCAGTGTTCCACAGAGTAAGGACCAGCAACGGCACTTACTCAACAACAGGACAAGCTGTCCTTGACTTCCATCTGAAGACAAACAAGCACTGGTCTGGTGTGGGACCCCTCACGAACTCCAGGACTCCAGTGCTGCTGCCACCAGTGACGCACTCATGCTGGATCAGCGTGGTGGGGTGCTGAGAGGTGCGGTCGTGGCAGACATAAGGGTCTCCTCCGCCATAGGTCATGTCAACACGGCCAGGGGCTGCGACACCAAAGACCGCAGGAGTGGGGTTGAATGAGCACAACACTGAAGTTAGCACAGGCTTGACAAGTACTATTCTAAGATGGGTGGAACTGGCCGAGTCAGTACACTACCATGCAATACAGAACCAGCACAAGGAACACTGGACTTTTTATTTTTATTTATTTATTTATTTATTTATTTATTTATTAATACTGCAGGCCAGCATACTGGCCCATGCAGGAGGGGCAATACAGTTGACAAGGTAAGGACAATGCAACAAAGGTGACAAAAATAAAATGCATATATAAACAGTGCATGAAAATGATGCAGCCCATAGCCACGTTACAAAAATCTAAATGCTTGCCTTAGCACAGTAATTACAACAAAAAGAATAGCACATTTGAATTTATATGTGGATAAAGACACTGCCAAACAACAGTCGGGCACTAAACATAACAAAATACAGGAAATTTCACATAAAAAACGAGAAAAACAGTGAAAATACTGCTTATGGTTGTGATATTTTATGTGACAAATAGTTTTCCAACGCTTTTGTGAAGTTCCCTGATTGAAGTACATCAACAGGGAGAGAATTCCATTCGTTTATAGTACGTGAATAAAAACTATTCATGTGAGATTTTGTTTTAGCAAATAATGAATGCATTTGCCAATGAATGCAACTGAATGCATTTTGCCAATGTAATTTGAAGTCCAGCATAAATCTAGGCCACTGTGTTGTGCTCCTCACACCGGTTTTCTTCCGAGTCATCAACCTGAGAAGCAATGGCAGCACAACTTACCAACAGCAGACAATGTAAGCGACTGTGCTTTGCCAATGGTGAAGTCATGTTCACTGTGGCCTTTGCTACGCATGCAGACCGCAGCAGAGCTGGGACAAGACTGAACATTCTGGTGGTCTGCATTCATGCCGTTGCACACATTGAGCCAGTATCTGAAATTGAGAACAAAAGGTTAACACCGGTTACTACCTGAAAAACCAAGAACCTTGGCAATGTAACTTAATACCATTAGTGGATGACTACACACCCCCCCATGATAGCATGCTGCAGATTCAATAAGAGATGCAAGCTTACATGTTTCCTTCTTCATCAGTCACATTCCTCACATGACTAACGGAGGCCAGGAGGCCAAAGTCGTATACGTCGTCACCAGATGTAACCACACACTGTCTGTAGTCCGGCACACACACCAAATTTGTCTTCCAGATGAAAACTGAGTGGCAAGCGTGCTTCTGCATTTAAAATAAAAAAAAAGACCATACAGGTTAGAAACAATGCCAATGTTCATGGCACAGCTTTGCACTTGCCACAAACTATGCACATCGAACTACGGTGCAACCTTGTTAGTTTGACCCTCATTGATCTGGAAATTTGTAGGGGTGTGCAAATATTCGAAATTTCGAATACGAATCGAATACGTTTGATATTCGATTTGTATTCGAAAATTGATATTCGTGAATTTCCGAATATTCGAAAATTGCCGAATACTCGCCAGCGATCGTATACTGCGCATACTTTCATAAATTCGACCGTGGCAAAACCACAGTATCTGGGCAAATTAGCCAATAACAGAGTTAAAAATTCCAGGAAAACTATACAGCGGTCCTGTCCACTTCCTTCTCCGCCGTTTATTACGCGGACCGACCGCACCCCGACACCGCAAGGCTTCACCCCGTGAGTATTTCCCCTAGTGGGCTTTTCCACATATCACCCGTGCTGCGAACAAGATGACCGACGGCCCGCTTCGAGCAGTCGCAATGCGAAATCGCGTTTTTTTTTTTAATCCTTCGGTAATATGTTACAGATTTAATGCACACATCTGAAGAATGCGTCCTGTCGCCTTCATAAGTCTCCGAGCGCGACTTCCGCCATCCCGTTTTGTAAACCACTATATGCGGGAAAGCCTACTTGCGGAATGCCGCGGGAGCCTCCTGAATGGGCGCATCGAGTAGTCACAATAGGGCAAGCGAGCCTGTTAAAATCCTGCCTATTGCATGGTGCATTGTAACCTGCACACCTCTTTAGCGGGCGTAACGGCAGGCGTGGCAACAATCGGAAGGCCTCTGTCGCTAGGGCAAAAATATAGCCTGGCTGCGTAGTTTCGGTTTCTGAGCTTCACCGCTGCCCCGTGGCAAATTCAAATGTCGGCCCGCGCATTCGCCGATAGACCAATCCCAGCTCCGCGCGGCTGATTTCTTTTTTCTTTTTAGAAACCGCCTCGCCGCTCCGACGCCAGTGGCGTTCCCCGGACCTTTGCTTGCATTTGTGTTCTTCCAGCACTCCAAAACGGGTGGCTCGTCACGGGCTTACAGGAGTTAGCTCGATAAACCCGCCTCATAAGGCCTTACTGCATCTTCAGCATTTTCGGCAGCATTTTTTTTTCGGGGGGGGGGGGGGCAATTTTATTAACAGAGGCCTTCTGATGAACCGGGCATTTCTTCCGGTCCCTTGAACTCCAAATGAATGAGGTTTAATAGTCATCATGTTATTTTTTTTGTTGCTAGTCTTCTCATTTTATGAATTTTGTTTTGCATGACCTCGTTATAGTTTGGATGCTGTTATGTTGTCTAATCAAGTAGTATACATTTCTGTGCACATCATGTTTTTTATATGGTACTGAGGCTGTACAGTTTTACCATACACTATTTTGGAAAAAAAATTAAGGGCAACAACGTTTGCTTGCTCATCGTTTTCTGAAATTTTTTTTGTACTGAACAAATATTCGATTCGATATTCGAAGCCATTTTTTCTTCATATTCGATTCGTATTCGAAAATTTCTAATTCGCACACCCCTAGAAATTTGGTTAATTCGGACTGTCACCACATTCCCACCAACGCCCACGTTAATTCTTGTTAAAGCTTGTTAAAGCTTTGTTAAAGCTTGTTAAAGCTTGTTAAAGTCCCGGACAGTCCGGGACTGGCATCAGTGAACTCGTACTGGCTCCCGAAGTGACGCTGTATCCAGGTATGATCTGCTCGACAAGCGATCGTCCAAATATTCGTCCTCGGGCTTGGAACTGCACATTATACATTGTTTCCCGCGCCCCCTCTGATGTGCGCCAATGCACACTTGTTTCGCTTCCGTGAGCGAGTGTTTCAGTTCTTCCTGCGGGCCAAACTCCGCGCTTGACACGTGCTGTTCGCAGTTTGTGCAGTGAAGCCTCCTCATGTACGACACCACGTGCGAAGAAGCTCCAGTGCTACCGCGTTGCAGTTCTGGTTCCGACACTCTCGCTAGCATGCATGAATTAAAGCATTTGATGGAACAGCAAAACATCACCATTGTCGCACAGCTTTCGCCTTATAGGGGTGATCATCACCAAGGTTTTGACTAAAATGTTTCTTTCATGAAAACTTTTTGCATTTTGGGGAGAGGAGGCATTCAATAATTCGACCTTTTTTTTTTTACACTCTCCTGAAATCCGAATTAATAAGTTTTACTGCACATGCCTGCAATACAGCAAGTGTCAGGGTGTCAGGGAGTGTACAAAAGATGCTACAAACTTTTGTCAGGTACATGCAGAGACTGCCACTTATAACAGGCTTGCACCCCTTGCACCTCACATGGTGGGAGTAACCCTCAATGTTGGCAATGCTTCCAAGGCAGAAATGTAACTACATATAGCATGCCACGGCTTTAAGAGAGGTAAGCAGAAATTCTGGACAAGAAACTAGAAATCACCCCAGCTTACATGTTCCAAAACTGGCCAGCCAATTCCAGCATTTTCATCGCACTCAAAGCTCACTTCGGCAGAGTGGGCAACAGCCTCTGCAAAGACAAATGAGAACATCTTGCAAGGCACTGCATGCACTAAAAATAAAAAGGAGGCAACAGTAAATATAAAAAATCAAAATAAGCAAAAAAATTTCATGAGCAGGTGGGCACAACCAGAGTGCATTAACTTCCACCATAGAGACTACAGCAGCTTCACAGCTGTTGCCTGTCTACCATTTATGTTGTCTACATCACGTCACAAGGCACAGAACAATGCATAAAGAGAAGCTCGTGGCACTCAGCATCAAAAGTAGCCATATTTAGATTGACAGCAGAGCCTTGCCTATTAAGGGATTAGAACACAGACCTGGAGCCAAGGATTAAGGAAACTGATGTGCACTTGATAAGAACAAAGACAGACGTTCAAGTGAGAAATATGTGAAGTCCATGTTTTTGTGGGCAAATAATCCATTAAGTGTTCGCTTGTATTGTTCAAGCACTGGTTATCAGCCAGAATGAACCTCCACAAGCTAGCCCAGTTTGCCGTTGTCTTATGTGCAGACCCCTCTCATGAATGATGTTCTTTTTCCTTCGCAGAAAATGCTCCGAGCTGACCGAGTAATACCCAATGAGAAGCATAACCTGCCCATACCCCATTTTTGAAAAGCGAAAGAGCAATGAGATGACAAATAATGAGATGGCATAGGCACCGCCACAGTACTGATTTATGCAGCGTATGATTCATACATAAAGGAGAGCTGGAAGCTAACAAATGACCAAAAAAAATGCAGTAATGGGAACCTTTCAGGTCAAACATTAATTTTTGACATATCTTGGCATTAGAGTGCGAGCAGAGGCCATCATAGAGCATCAGTACTTGGAGCAGAAACCTCCAGTCTTACCACTTTCGGGGCATGTGCTTCCATTGGTGTACATGACCTTGAGGCCGCCTTGGAAGTAAGTAAATGAGCTGAGTGTCCCATAGCTGCTCTCTGAACCAGCAGAAACTAAGCACACTGAACCACCGCTGCAGCCAGAATCGGCAAGCTTTGTTCGACCACAAATGTCCAGCAAAAACTTCCCTTTTCCATTCTGCTCGGCCACCTGCAAAGAATGGTGAGAAGACATGTCAAAGATAATTAGCTTAACGATACCATGTGAACCAAGGTAATTCAGAAGATTTGCCTCCCAATGACCCATTATCACTGTTTGCAACCAAAACTTAATGAGCTGCGTCAGCTATCAGATCTTTCATTTTGGCCATGACACAAGCATGTCCATTTTAGCATGCTGCAATTCAATTTTTCTTCTTATTAAATAATTTTGTGCCTGATTCCATGCCAGCCCAGGTCACTATAAATGCAAATACCTGTGTGAATGCTGTGCCAGTTGTAAGAAAAGAAATGCATTACTAAACAAATGTTGCTGTCAGCTGAAGTAATACAAGGTCAGATGACAACGATCAAAGAATGTTGCAATATATCACCCGCATGACATTCAAAATTTACATTCTGCACTTCAATGTAAGTAACCGCTCAAGACAATTTTCAGGAACCAGGTTGTAGGGCAGTCACTCGTAGTGCCTGGCATGTCTCGCCACATACCTCGAACACAGTGCTGTTGTTGCGTTCCAATCCAGACAAATTAAAGCTGAGTCCATGCTGAGGAATGCTGAAGATGCATTGTTCACCAGGCATAACCTTCCTCTTAACCTCGGGGCAGACAAGGTTGGTCCTCCACTCAAAAATGTACAGGCAGTTCTCTTTGTCAATGTCCAGAAGCACTGGCTCCTCCTAGTGAAGAAAAAGGAAACATTTGAGGAATGCTCGTTAGCTATCAGTCAATTCCCACGCACCCCGAGCAGCAGCACCTATATGCAGTGGCATTCGTTTCTCCCCTACTAGCCAGCAGTGCACAACAAGCAAAATGCTAACTGGTTGCAAGTGCTCAAGAAAGCTGTACGACTGTGGATCTCAGAGCCATTGTGCGACTCCAAGGCAGACAACACTTTGAAACAACTTGCAAACTCACTACCACATAAGCCTGAACTTTTCAATGGCACATGCAATTAAGTATGGCAGCCCAGCCATAAATAATGGGCATACCAAACAAGGGGGTGAAATAACACTACCTCATCAAACTCTTCCCAGCAACCGAACATGATTTCATGAAACAATAAATTCATGCATTGTATAAATTCTCTCATCTCGTGAATTCACGATGCCTTGCAAAACAAGTGTCAACCACAGACAGCGTCAAAGAATAGCAAAGAAAAACTAACGCGGCTGAATATTACAACAGTGCACTCCCTCTAAATGAAACTCGTTTCGTTTAAGGGCCGCCCAAAGAAACTGTACAACATATTTTGCTTCAGGTAACCAGGCCGCTGCAGTGTTTTTTCATGTATACAGTCAAACCTCATGATAACGAATGCGGATATTATGAATTACTGGTTGTACTGAACTGTTCCCAAACATTTCTAACAAACATGCATTTGTTACTTTATATACCGAATGCGGTTTGCCATTAAACGGGGTTATCAAACTGCCGAGCACCAAGCTGTGCCCGCTCAGATGGCAGACGACAGGCTTTGCCCCACTACACGGGTGGTGGGGCGGCAAGCGTTTGCACTATGGTTCACGCTTTATCTCTCATTTGCCAGCAATGCCACAGATGATGTAGCAACAAGAACAAATGTTAAAGAGGCGGCTAGCACCCGTTTGCACGTCTCGCACTTGTTGATAGTGCCCAGAAACCAGCGACACAGTCTGTTGTTGTAGCTTTCCAGCAGCCATCCGTTGCTCAGGTATATCATAGAATGCTGATTTAAAAATATTCATTAGATTACAAACACCTCACCAGGAAGGAAATACTTAATGGCAAAATAACATATCCTAATCAGGTCATTTCTTACGGGCCTTTATGGTAATTTCTCGGTTAAAAAGGCATTTTAAGAACATGCTGAGATTTGCAAAGGTCCACTGCACATCCTAAAGCTAAGAAAATGCCTATAAAATCATTCTGATGATCATAAATAAATAAATAAATAAGGTCAGAAGGAAAAAAACATGTGGCAGTAATTAGCTAACACTTGACCTAATGCTAATCTATCATGTTTAAAGGAAAACGAAAAGCTTCAGGATGTGTTGTGTACCTTTGGAAGTGTTAGCATGTTCATAAAAGCTTTTTTTTTTCTTTTTACTGGGAAGTTACGATAAAGGCCAGAAAGGAATGGCCCATTTAGAATGTTATTTTGGCATGCATTTCATTCCAGGTGAGATATTTGAAATCTAAATGCATATTTGACATCAGCATTCTTCGATATATCTGCATGCTAAGATTCAGCAAGATAAGTTGACAACTATAAGTTTTTTAAGACCCTCTTCCCACCTTAAACAATGCAGCAGTGGCATGCACAAGCAAGAGACTGATAAAAGAAATCTTACCACAGTCGTTGATGGGTCGCATACAAATATCACCCGAGCTTTGTTGGATGCCGATGTGTTATAAGCGCACTGAGATCCGTTCACGTAAAGGAGGGTAACATGCCCTTCAAAGTCATTGAAAGGCTCCATGAACACCTCCCCCAAGCTCTGAAAAAATGTTCCATTCATAAACACAAACAAATTTCTGAAAATCTGCCAAGAACTGCCCACAGTTGTTTTTCTAGCTCGAATCAAAACATGCAACTATTTTTACTGCTGGACTAGAAAACTGGCTGCATGGACAAGTCAAGTGAGTAAGATCTTGGGAACACTGCTACCATTATAGAAACTAAGATAAGCCTGTCCGTGTCTCATTGTTCCTGGGTACATTACATGAACACCAATTATTATCCTACCCTTATTATTAAGGACTGATAAATAAATGGTCATGAGGAAATAAAGCTGAATGGCTGCAACTGCATACATTTACGGAAGCCATATAAAGAAATTGTGAAAGCACCACGAATGCCGCAATGGAACAAAGGTTCCCTGCAGCATTCCTTCTTTCGTGCCTCCTCCACTCCAATATGAAAGTATACAGAAACAGCCGTTCGGACTGCCTGTCCAATTGTAGACTTTTTACCTGGTTTTGTAGACACCACGTAGACATCTGTTCATAGTGACCACAAAATATAGGTTGGTGGGTCTCTCACCAATGCCCATGCGTGATAAAGCCATTCAACACACACTAGTCAAAAACATGTGCAATTCAGCACTTGCAGAGAAGAGAGAAAAAAAAAAAAGGCAACAGAAATATCGTTCTTTTGTACCTCCACTGAGCTCGTAGTCTTGGACATTCTGATGAGACCGGCATTGGTGAGCATGTGGTAAGGTGCCACGGCATGAACGGGCTGGCAGACGTTGATATAGTACGTGTAGCCAGGGTCCCTTAGGTTCAGCACCGTGTGCCTGCCCGTCGACTTGATGAGGGGCGACAGGTCGTACTGCTCAGTTCCTTCGTCGACGACACAGTGCAGCTGCACACAAGCACATGAGCAGACATCAGGCAGTGACTGGTGTGTTGCTTACGCTGTGACCCACCCATCTGGTAAACACTGATGCCTGCACACCTTTACCCAGCAGCCCCAGGCCCTCTGCCATGATATTCAGGCACAAAATCCTTAAGGGGGGACACGGGTCTTTGAGACCAAAAAATGGCCAAAAAACCGATTTTCTGAAAATAGCATTTTCGGAATCTTCAGCTATTATTCTCCAAGTTCACCAGTTCTCTTCTTCCAGAAGTCAGTAGTTTCAGGGTATTATTGAGCTTAGATCACCGCGCGGTCTGAATTTGCGCAAGAGCAGACGAAAAAACACACATTTTTCATCGTGCGGAGCCGGCGTTCCACCGTACCGATCGCGGCCATGTTGGGCTCGTTTGAAAGAGCGCTCTCTAGGCTTCAATTTCCCGCCATTGCTGGTTGCAAGCCCTCAGTGGCCACCAAGAAAAAGAGCCACAAAAAAGCAAAAAATGCGCGGTCTGATTCGCTGCTGAGCACACGTGACTGAATCGAGCCATCCGATTGGCGGATTCCGCCATGCATCGTCTGCTTGAGCCAGCGTTGGAAGCGTCGAAGACGCCATTTTGTTGACAGTCTAGACCGAGGTCCAACGATGCCTCTCAATAAATTTCGTTCGCGCCACAAATTCGGCAAAAAGAAGAAGTCCGCGCGCGGTGACAACTTCCGAAAACGTCCTGCGTCACCCGAATGCTCTGAGAACGTGCAGGAGCGAGTGGCAAGTGAAGTCCCCGCGGACGAAATAGGCCTAACGAGCTCGGCGACGTCTACGCACAGCGGCCGCGTCCGCTGCGACACAACAATGCTGCAGCCTTCGGACTTGCTTGAAAATAAGCGAAAAGCGGAAGGAATTCTGCAGGAGCTGGAATAGACTGCAGCGACGAAGAAAAAGCTTGATTTCATCGGAAGCTGTGACGACCATCCCCTTGACGGTACAGACGGTCGCCGTGCGGACGATAGTGCTTTCTCTATTGTGAGTTTAGACTCCTTTAACGAACTGTTGCATGCCGTGAAGTGTAGAGTGTGTGGCGGAGATGTGCACGTTTCTAAAGGGAATCGCGAGTATGGTTTAGCGGTGAAATTGTCCCCCGTGTGTGTGAATTGCGGAGACACTGCGTCGGCATGGAGCTCGCCACTCGCGGAAGGCAGCCAAAAGATAAATCCGTTTTCCGTAAACATTCTTGCTGCACGCGCGATGCAAAGTACTGGAAATAGGCGAACCGCACTAAATGATGTGTTTGCTGCGATGAATATATCGCATCGTGGCCTGCACACGAAAACGTGGCAGAGCTATGTGAAAAGCAAGCTGACGCCCGCAGCAACACGCGCAGCCGAAGAAGTGTTGAATGACAGCGCAAATTCTGTTCGGCAGCTCTACCGCGAGCTGAACCTTGACAACCCCGGGAACATTTCCGTCTCTTTCGATGGTTCGTGGATGACTCGGGGTCATTCATCCCGCATCGGTGTCGGTGCAGTGATTGAACTTTTTACTGGGCTCGTCCTGGATTACGTTGTGTTTAGCAATTTCTGTGCCGGGTGCGAGCGCGGGCCTAAGGACGACGACCCGTCCTATCAAGCATGGAGTGACAGCCACTTGTGCCAAAAAAACACGGACAAAAAGTCCGGTGAAATGGAAGTACAGGCTGGACTTGTGTTATTCGAAAGGTCATGGGAAAAACGTGGCCTTAGATACACGACTGTCCTTTCAGATGGCGATAGCCGCACATTTCTTGCACTGCAAGAATCGTCTGTGTATGGCTATATAAAAATACAAAAAGAAGACTGCACGAACCATGTGCAGAAGCGAATGGGCACGGCTCTGCGCAATGCAATTGCCAAGCATAAAGGCAATGCAAAAGAGAGCCTTAGTGGCAAAGGAAAGCTAACAGGCGACCTTGTCACTAAGTTGACATCATATTACAGCTGGGCCCTGAAATCCCATGCTGGAGATATTGGAGCCATGCACAAGGCCGTGATGGCGACATACTATCATGTAACATCAAATGATAGTGCAGCGAACCACACTTTGTGCCCAACAGGCCCAAACTCTTGGTGCCGCCAGAACGCTGCTGCAGCCAAGGGCGAGCCCGCTCCCAAGCACAGGTATAATTTGCCGCCACATGTGTGCAAAGCACTTTTCCCCATATATGAGCGCTTGGGAGACCCAAAGCTACTGCAGCGTTGCTTGCGTGGCAAAACTCAAAATAATAATGAAAGCCTGCACTCGCTGATATGGTCGCTTGCACCAAAGGAGAGACATGCTTCACTGTTTTCAGTTCAAGCAGCCGTTGCAGAGGCTGTTGTCCGCTTCAATGCGGGAAACCTGAAGGCATCTTCCCAAATACTGAGCGAGCTCAGTATGAACCCTGGCCAACATAATATCAGGAGGATGACCGAGAAAGACAGGCGCCGGACAGCAGAATCTGCACGCAAGCGTGCCTCTACTGAAACCATGCATCGGGCACTGAAAAAGCGCCATTGTAGTCAAACCAAGCAGTCTGACTACATGCCTGGTGCTTATTAGCCCTTAAGAAATGTAAATATGTATATATCTTCATGAAATTTTGAATAAATTATGTCTAGTTTGTTTTTCTCAATTTTCTCAAAACGCAAATTTTGGACACCTGCTTGTTTTAGTTTGTCGATATCTCTGCACCTATGATGGGCAGAGATGTATTTTTTTTTGCTAAAGAAAGCTGGAAGTGCAGTGAGTGCAATGATCGAAGCAGAATTCTTTAATTAACCTTCAAAACTTTTTTATTTTGCACAGTTCATTGAAGCATGATAGGCACAACTTGAAGGATGGTATTCCAAGTGCTGCGAAATTGCTAATAAGGGTAAAATGAAAAAACTGCTTCGATCGTTGCACTCTCTGGTCATTGTACTACGTTGCCATGCATTAGAAATAATTTTTTATGGAGCCAATTTTTCTGCATGGAGGTACTAATTAATGAACAATGAAAATTAATTATTTCATTGACTAATTGACTTAGAAAGAAAAAAATTACATATTTGAAACCAGCATAAAAAACTGAACAAATTTGTATGATTTCATCAGGATAGGCTTCAAAATAAGGAAAATAGCTCTAAGACCAGTGTCCCCCCTTAAACTGCACATGCACCAAGCACAGTACCTGCCACTAAGTTACTGCTCACACTCAACTGATAAATGTGTGCAAATTAACGACAGTGAGAAGTACTTTTGGCACAGCCACGCAGACAAAGCCCTTCCAGCTACCACAGAGGCATGGCTGCAAGACAGGAAATGACCACTTACCACCCTACGGCATGCCCTTTCTGTGTACCACGCAAAGTAGTAGGTGCAGCCATTGTCCACGTGCAGAAGCTCTGGCCCCAGGTGTGAGCGGCCAGCCGGGGCGCACACGAACTGTATCATGCTGCTTCGCCTCGCAGCGGAGGAAGAGGACGAAGAGAGGCCAAAGCACGTATCGCCGTCCTGGTACTTCAGGAACATGACCCCATCGCTGAAGTGGACCTTCCCGTTAGCCTTGCCCAGGCTCACAAACTTGTTGCTCGAGCCTTCCTTGAGGCACATGCCTGGCACAAAGAAAAGGAAACTGTCTGAAAAATCTCCCTGCAGGGGACACTCGGGCATGCCAAGCAGACTGAGTCATGATGAATAAAGGGAGTCTTAAGTTAGTCACTTGAAATGCATGCATCTTCTTAGCAAAATGAAGCAAGATAATACCACGCATCCTTGAAAGTAACCACAGAAGCCTGTGCTTTCAAACATAGCCAGAAGCCACATGAACCTAGAGGTACTGATGGCCTACCTGACAAAGTAATTCCTTACGTCAGCTAATGACTGCAGCAATCGCAGTACCAATTTTGCATAACATTGCAGACTGCCAAACAATAAGCGTGCCACGCTATTAAAGAGTATCGTTAAATAGTTCGACAAGTAACAAGTCAATGCACAAATGCAGAGACCAGCCAACATTAGGACAATAGGGTAAGGCCAATGGAATGGCAAGGAGCATATTTTTGTTAATCTTACACAGTGTTGCCAAACTTGACAATTTCAAACAAAACTGCATATTTTGCTTCGCTGCCTGTGATCAGTTGATGGCTTACAGGGCCTCTGTGATTGGGTTGTTAGAGTTATCAACTATGTTTTTTGGCAGCTATGCTTCTGGCCCAAACAAGCAGCACCCCAAGCTGGACAGTGAACAGTTTTATTCGTCACAGCAAACTACTTCTCATTATACAACGAAAACTAATGTTTCCTGAAACCCTAGCCACTGTTTGCGATTACAATGTTCAATTAAAGGCCAGTTCATTCTTAGGGTGTATGGGGCAAAAAAAAAAAGGGAAGAAAAGGGCATCTCTGCACAATTAAATTCCTACCCCATAGAGGTGATCGACAATACTTTATACACACTGTGGGTAATGAATGAGGTTATCAAGAATTGTGGCATAATGGCAAACTTTATAAGATATGGAAAATCTAGCAACGGGTAGCCAAGGATTGAAAGGCATGAAAATTATGTTTCACAAAGCTTGGCGTCTTGCCTAGCCCATTAACTGGCAGACACTTCATCTTAATGCAGGTTTATTGCTTCCAAACAACGTAAATTTAAAAATAAAAAGCGTGCTCACTGTAGGAAAAATTATGACAATCATTCAAGACATTCCCAGTCTTTCCTATTCCCAGCACTGTCAATGCATCTGCTGTTACTGCCTGTGCCACCAACTTCTGTAGGTCAGCCTCTCAGTCCCACCTCGAGCTTAGATG
Source organism: Amblyomma americanum (assembly GCA_030143305.2). Taxonomy (NCBI): domain Eukaryota; kingdom Metazoa; phylum Arthropoda; class Arachnida; order Ixodida; family Ixodidae; genus Amblyomma; species Amblyomma americanum. The sequence continues at coordinate 243,176 of JARKHS020026745.1, forward strand.
GCAATTTTACCATGACAATATGACAATCACTATGTCATCATCATCATCATCATCATCAGCCTTACTACACCCACTGCAGGGCAAAGGCCTCTCCCATGTCTCTCCAATTAACCCTATCTTTTGCCAGCTGCATCCACATTTTGCCTGCAAACTTCTTAATCTCATCCGCCCACCTAACCTTCTGCCGCCCCCTGCTACGCTTACTTTTTCTTGGAACCCACTCCGTTACCCTTAAAGACCAGCGGTTATCTTGCCTTTGCATTACATGCCCTGCCCAAGCCCATTTCTTTCTCTTGATTTCGACTAGGATGTCATTAACCCGTGTTTGTTCCCTCACCCACTCTGCCCGCTTCCGATCTCTTAACGTTACACCTATCATTTTCCTTTCCATGGCTCGCTGCGTTGTCCTTAACTTGAGCTGAACACTTTTCGTTAGCCTCCACGTTTCTGCTCCGTAGGTGAGTACCGGTAAGATTATGCTGTTGTACACTTTCCTCTTGAGGGAAATTGGTAAACTGCCACTCATGATCTGCGAGAATTTGCCATATGCGCTCCACCCCATTCTTATCCTTCTAGTTATCTCCCTCTCATGATCCGGATCAGCTGTCACTACCTGCCCTAAGTAGACGTATTCCGGCACAATTTCTAGGCTCTGGCTGCCAATTGTGAACTGTTGTTCCCTTGCTAGGCTGTTGAACATTACCTTGGTTTTCTGCATGTTAATTTTTAGACCCATCGATCTGCTCTGCCTGTCTAACTCGTTGATCATGATTTGCAGTTCACCTCCTGAGTTACTCAGCAAGGCAATGTCATCAGCAAATCGCAGATTATTTAGGTATTCTCCATTTATTCTTATTCCCAACTGTTCCCAATTCAGGCCCCGAAATACCTCCTGCAAACATGCGGTGAACAGCATTGGCGAGATCGTGTCTCCTTGCCTGACGCCCTTCCTTATTGGAATTTATTGCTGAATTTATGGAGGACTATAGTAGCTGTGCAGTTGCTATATATATCTTCCAGTATTTTGACATAAGGCTCTTCTACCCCCTGATTACGCAATGCCTGTATGACTGCTGAGGTTTCCACTGAGTCGAATGCTTTCTCGTAATCAATGAAAGCTATATATAGAGGTTGGTTATATTCTGCGCATTTCTCTATCACCTGATTGATAGTGTGAATATGATCTATTGTGGAATATCCTTTACGAAAGCCTGCCTGATCATTTGGTTGATTAAAGTCTAACGTTGCCCTGACTCTATTAGCGATTACCTCTGTAAATACTTTGTAGGCAATGGATAGTAAGCTGATCGGCCTGTAATTTTTCAAGTCCTTGGCGTCTCCCTTCTTATAAATTAAGATAATGTTTGCATTCTTCCAAGCTTCTGGTACAGTGGAGGTCATAAGGCATTGCGTATACAGGGTGGCTAGTTTTTCTAGCACGATGTCCCCTCCATCCTTCAACAGATCTGCTGTTACCTGATCCTCCCCAGCTGCTTTTCCCCTTTTCATTGCTTCTAAGGCTTTCTTTACTTCATCTTTCGTTACTGGCGGGATGACGCATTGCTGTGCACTGCTGTCTTTCTCATTAGCGCTCTGATTACATTGGCTACTGTACAGGTCTGTGTAGAACTCTTCGGCTACGTTAACTATCTTATCCATATTGCTAATGACATTGCCCTGCTTGTCTCTTAATGCATACATCTGGTTTTTACCTATGCCTAGTTTCCTCTTCACTGTTTTTAGGCTACCTCCGTTCTTTATAGCATGCTCGATTCTCTCCATATTAAACTTCCTTATGTCGGCTACCTTGTGCTTATTTATTAACTTTGATAGCTCCGTTAGTTCTATTCTATCGGTAGTGTTAGATGCCTTCATGTTTTGGCGCTTCTTAATCAGATCTTTCGTTACCTGAGATAGCTTCCCGTTATCTTTTCGAACTGTCCTACCGCCTACTTCTACTGCGCATTCCGTAATTATTGATGTCAGGTTATCGTGCATTGAATGAACATCAAGATCATCTTCCTCAGTTAAAGCCGAATATCTGTTTTGCAGCGCTATCCTAAACTCCTGTGCTTTCCCTCTTACGGCTAACTCGTTAATGGTATTCTTCTTCGCTAGCTTCTTCCGTTCCCTCTTCAAGTCTAAGCTAATTCTAGACCTTGCCATTCTATGGTCGCTGCAACGCACCCTTCCGAGGACGGCCACATCCTGAATGATGCCAGGTTTAGCGCATAGTATGAAGTCGATTTCATTTTTAATCTCGCCATTGGGGCCCTTTCAGGTCCACTTCCTTTTTTCTCGTTTGCGGAAGAAGGTATTCATGATCCGTAAATTATTTCTATCCGCGAATTCGACTAATAACTCTCCCCTGCTATTTCTAGAGCCTATCCCATAGTCACCTACCGCGTGGTCGTCAGCCTGCTTCTTGCCCACCTTCGCATTGAAGTCGCCCATCAGTACAGTGTACTGCGATTTTACTTTATTCATTGCTGATTCTACGTCCTCATAGAAGCTTTCAACGGTCTGGTCATCATGGCTGGATGTGGGTGCGTAGGCCTGCACCACTTTCAGCTTGTACCTCCTATTCAGCCTAATTACTATGGCTGCTACCCTCTCGTTAATACTGTAGAGCTCCTCTACGTTGCCAGCTATATCCTTATTAATGAGGAAACCCACACCTAGTTCTCGTCTATCCTCTAACCCGCGATAGCACAGTATGTGTCTGTCCTTTAGTACTGTATACGCCTCACCTGTCCTCCTAACTTCGCTAAGCCCTATCACATCCCATTTAATTCCCGCTAGTTCCTCAAACAGCACTGCTAGGCTAGCCTCACTAGCTAAAGTTCTAGCGTTAAACGTTGCCAGGTTCAGATTCCAATGGCGGCCTGTCCGGAGCCAGAGATTCTTAGCACCCTCCGCTGCGTCACAGGTCTGACCGCCGCCTTGGTCAGTTGCTCTGCAGCCGCTGGGGACTGAGGGCCGAGGGTTAATTGGTTTGATCATAGAAGGTTGTGGCCAAGTACTACACCAGGGTGGCCAAATCCTGCTCTGGTGAGAGAGTGCGTTGTCGGTTCTGGTCACCGAGATAAGGCCGCACTCCAGGCCTGGTTATGCAATTCCATCGACACGCGGATTTTTTTTTTTTTTAACCCGGTGGAGAATTGCGCGGCACCAGGATTTGAACCCCGGTCCTCTTGCATGCGAGGCGGATGTTCTACCTCTACGCCATCGCTGCACTATGTAAGATGACAATAAGACTGAAGTTATCAAGGTTGGCTCTCGCAGGAGCACAAAATGAATACACGAAACAAAACTGAGAAAAGCTACAAGTGCAAGCCTGCATTGAGCACAGTGAGGCAGAGGAACGAATACAGCAAGGCTTGCACAACAGCTGTACAAACAAACCAATACTTTTAGCACTTTCAATATGCTGCTGCATTCTCAAATGTACCAAAAAATAAGTTTCGCACTCTCAGCGCAGGGTCCTCCAAGGCAGTTTGTGTCCACTGCTTTTGCTCTGAGCACAGAGCCTGAGATAGATAAAAAATATTATTCGGTTAAATGCCCGCTGAAAATCAATGTGATACAGATCAAAATAGCAGCCAAATAAATAAATACTTACCAGCGCCTGGGCCACAGAGCTCATCTGGCAAAGGGCCACACACACTCATGGAGTAGGTATCCCCATTGTCCGTCACATTGACAGGCAATGAACTCTTCAGCACAGACAGGTCGAATTCCTCATCTGGACAAAGGAAAACGAGGAAAGTGCATCGAGAACTTATCACATATGAACCCTGGACAATACAAATCATAACTGATCAATAAAAGCCTAAGCTGACAAAGGAAAGAACAAAAGGTACTGAAGTCTAAGAATGATGTAAATACTGAACAATCAGACATACTGAGATGTGTTAGAAATAGAGCTGCGCAAATACCTAATTTTAGTTCAAAAAGAATGAGCAGAAGCGCTCTTCCACAAAACACAGCTCTGAAATGAAACAAATATTGCAAGAAAATTTAGCTTTCACCCATCAGCATAAATTGTTGCACCTGTAAGCCAACCATGCATTCTGCAATAGTAATAGCAATAAACTTTATTTTGCAGACTAACACCCTGTTTACAATTCTTTGAATAACTACTGCTCTCAGTGAAAAAAAAAAAATATATATATATAATAACCACAGTTTGACTTAATGCTAACATGACAAAAGTTTACTGAATGCTGTCATGAAGCATTGCAAGGTGGCCAAATACCTCCTTACTGGAGGAGTAACATCAGTGTTCGATTAACAGTGAGGCAAGGCACTGCCGGCAAAGCGCAACAAGACAGCTTGCGAAACGGACAGAAGAGCAGCAAGCTGAGCTGCAATGCGAGCGGGACGATCCTTTACGTGCTTCCTCTCGATGCCCAAGACAGTGCCGATTGTGGAATGCAGCCCACAATGCAGCATTCACGACAAAATGTAGCTCGTTTAGCTCTTGCGTATTAGCTTCGCCAGACTGCAATGCCAGTGATGGGCCCGGAAATGCCCAAACACTGTCACAAACCATGGAGGTGCGAAAACAAAACCCCACCGTTAATAGGTGCCCCAGTGCAAGCACTGCGATGTATGCAATGAGGCTTCACGTGATGGCTTCGAGCCCGACCTTTCTGTGGCAAGTTTCTTTCTTGTCCTCTGTGACCCAAGACATGCAGTTTCTAAATTTTAACTGATGAAAATTGAGAATGATCAAAGCGGTTGCTGCAAAACAACTGCAGCAGTGCACGTGAGCCGCTACTTCACCCCTTCCGCTACCATCTTCTAGTGACCTATACTGAGAGGATCGCTGAGTGCCTAAATGCACTGACGTGCCATGTAGTGCTGCACTCAGTTTTCCAGCCCATGAGCGCGCAGCGGCGGCTCCCAATGGTTGTCATCACATTTATTTTACATAGAACTAGCATTACTACATGCAGGCTTTTGCTGCGTGCAAGCAGTCGATTCTACGTGGAAAGAGCAAGTTAAATTGTGTGACATGTGCAGTATACTACCATTTGGGAATGTTGCGATGTTTCGCCGCGAGTTTAGATGTAGAAGCAATTCGTAATTTCTGAACGTTTACGAGCTCGAACAGCTTGGATAGTGGAAGTTCGGTATGAATCGAATCGAATAGCAAATGTTATTCAAAAACGATTCGAAGCTTCGAATATTCACAAGCCCCTAGTCACAGGGAGTTCAGAAGGTAAAAGAGCAATTAATACAAGTGGCGTTCATGAGATTATCTGGTAGGTGTAATGACCACAAATGCGCTAGTAAGTCCTGTATCTTGTAACTGTTCACTCAGTGTGCAAGCTTGCTTAAGAATCAAACACCTTGAGAAGCTCCAGGCAGCACTAAAGACAATCAACCAACATGAAAACAAGCATGGCAGCATACTTGACAATGAGCGCAATCCAGAAGAACAATCAATACTGCTTACTGGTGAGAGGGTGAAGCACTGTGCAGTTGTCGTACACCGACTCCTCTGCCATGGGACAGGCATAAACAGTGCGCCACTGGAAGTAGTAGGTGCACCCTTCCTCGCGCAGCAGGATAGGATAACCACTCTGGAATGTTTGCAATAGTCATGACTAGACTGCAGCATGACAATGTTTGTTCCTTATGGCATTGTGTCCGTCTTATGGTTTCCTAATGACCATGCAGGAGTATGAGGAAATTCCGACATTTGCAAAAAGCTTAGGTGCCGAGCCATTAAGTTATCACAAATGCCTCAAATAGTCCACCTAAACACCTTTACTCAAGCTTCCATTTCAATGTTCAGATTTGCTTCTCCCTTTTACATTACAGTCAGGGGCTGTTGATCTTCCTGGACTTGGAGAATCCTAGTGGCATTTAAAAGGTGTCAAGGATCCCCACACGTCTTGGTTTCCATCCCTTTCCACCTAGCATGCGTGTAAAAAACGGGGGGACATGCAGACATACAGCCCCTTAAAAAAATGCCCTAATTAAATTAATAATGCCCAATCGTATAGTGCAAAAGTTTGTTATAAGCAATTATACAACATAATTAGTCCCAAACTAAAGTGGGAAAAGGCAGGGAAAGTGGCAGTTAAGTCATGCGCAGATTTAGGTGCTAGGTGAACCCAAAAAGCCTTCCAAAGAAAGCAAGTGCCCTGCAGAACCCAGTTTGAAGAACCTGTGGTGTAGGCAAACACTCACTTGTAAACCCTGCTAATGAGTTGGACGTCCTAGGCTTACAGCGTACCGATTCAGAACTGCTCCTAGTCAGCTCCTAGCCAGCATTATTGTTTTAAAAGCAATAAATGCCATTTGTGTCAGCACATGCCATATTTCTTCGCTCTCAAGAAACTGGCCTGGTGTAGTCAGCTTGCATTCAGATGCGCCTGATTGACAGGCTGTGGTGGCGACTGGATGGCCTGCCGCACAGCCATCCAGCCGCCACCACAGACAGCTCTTCGGGCGTTAGCTAATTCCTTCCAGTTCTTTGCTCTAGCACAGAGCAGACTGCATCCTTAACCAGAAGCATGCAGCCAAATTATGCCTTGCTAGCAAAACGTTCTACCCCTGGTCAAGTTGTCACATAGGATGAAACAGCCTGTTCTTAACTTTCCCGACTACTTGAATGGTTTACACACTTATTGACAAAGTAATCCAGAACAAACAAAAAAAGAAAAAGTAGACGCCGACCTTTATGTTGCGGTCACACTGAAACTCGATCACAGTCTGCATCCGGACTGGGCGGCTGCGCGAGCTCCTCAGGTTGCAGATGTCGCCCGACGTGTACTTGATCTTGACAATGCCGTCCTCAAAGACGGGAGGAGACTGAACCTGGCCTATGTTCTGGGTGCTGCAAGCCAACAGAGAGATGGTTGGCATGCAGCTGCATGTTAAGATCTACGCCACCATGTGGTCACCCTACTGTAGAATGAATAGGGTTCCTCGGAAAGTGGCAGAAATGCACCAGGCAACGTATAAGGCAGGAGAATGAAAGTAATATGAAAAAATAAAGCTGTAATGAACAAACAAGACATGCCAATACAGGCCTCAAGCACAATGCACAACAAAGTGACACAGTGAAATGTAAACTAAATATACCACAATTAAAAAAAAAGGACGTGCACTGTAAACCACACAGTGCTTTGAATATGTAGCCTTAAATAAATTGGTTAACACTGCAGACAACGGTAATTAGCCAAAGTGTGTATTTTTCTGTTTGGCAGCAATTTCAACAGATTGTTGAAACAACAGTTACTTATGGAACACAACCTGTACAAAAAGAAAGCAAACATTGAGAAAACAGTAACATATCTATTGGCATGTCCAAGCCAGAAACTTACATGTGGGGCTTCAGCACAGCACAGGCACCAGCAGTTTTCACACAAGCAGAACCTGAAAGACCAAGGCCAACCCAAGACAGTAACAATAAGAAGCAAGTACAAATGAAATAAAATGGCATCCCGGACGATAGGAGAAGATGAAGCGTACATAATTGAATTTTTGGCAGCAGAAAATCCCAAATTAAAAGATGGCAGCCTCAGTACCATTCAATTCAGTGCACAGAGAATGCCTTCAGACACCCTTATTAAAGAAAACGTGAAGATTACTATGCTACAAAAAATAAGACCCTTTACTCACGGGGATGAGCTTGAAGAAGTGCAAAATGGATAAGTAGAAAACAAAATGAGAAGCACGAAGCAGAAAACAATGCCACTAATCCAATCCACATGATCAGTTACAACACACTCTCAGCAGATTTGCCTTGCAAGCAGTGTACAAAAGCAGCACAGGTCTGAGAAGCATGAACAGCTTTGCAAAATATTTTTCATTGAGCGGTACAGAAGACTCGTGCACTGCTTGTTCCGCCTTTAGGAAAGGCAATGTTAGCCTTTTCATGCTGTTACCATTTCTTATGCAGTTTCCAACACACAGGAATACACACATAGTGCCAATTAATGAAAGAGACTGTACTGACATTAGATCAGCCAAATTCCAAAAAAAGCCCCAGCATATTTATCGCTGAAACTCGCACTAAAGAACTGCGCACCATTTACTGCTGCATACATGTGAACTCCAAAAAAAGCTAAGTGCCCAACTAGAGTCTAATACAACAAAAGTCTACAGTGAAGCTCCATACACATTCAGGACCCCCACACTGAATTCTGTCGTGACAAAAAAGCAGTCCATTATTAAAGCTTTTCTCGTGATCTAAAAATGAAACTAAGCACGAGATGAAATTATCAGCTCAAGAATTTTGATGCCTCTGGGTTGTTTGAAACAGTCGAGTATTAAAAAGCCGATTTTGTTAGCCATTGGGGCTGGTCTGCGGAGTAATGCAGGACACCACAGATCATGGCCCATTATTAGCAACTGCTGTGGTTTTAAGTTGTATCTTACTATGGCAGCCAACATGACATGAATGGCTAACATGAATGGCTAAAAAACATTAGGAACTCACACAGGCTACGCACTTGAACACACATAGAATTTCAGACTTCATCTTCAACAACAAAACATTTATGACAAATTACTTATATTTATAATTTGAAGCTGTTCTCACAATGAAAAATCAGCTACAGTGTCCTTTAGCAAAAGATTAAACCCTGTGAGAGAAGAAAAAATTACACCACCAGACATCCCTCCCTACCTAGGCACACCGTCGAACTTAGCAACGTACACCTTTACTTCTTGTTTTTGCAGAGAGATTTTTTTCTAGGCATGAAATGGCCCTACCATACTGTCTAGCAAGGATTTAAATCGTAGCTGGCATCACTGGGATCGTGAAAACAGCTCTAGACACTTCAAAACAGCTTGGAAAGTAGCATCCACAATCATACATGCCATACCGCAAGGGGCCAAGCCCTTTCGTTTAAGTACATTTCCGTTAACATAGATGTCAGTGAATTGACATTACAACTGGGTAATGCTTTTCTAGAAAATGCTAAGGCAATCTGAAATGCACGTACCTGGGCTATAGATGACACTTCGGCAAACGTTGATGACGTACTTCACACCAGTGGCAGTTGTGACGACGTAGTTCTCTCTAGGGTCTGACAATGGTGACAAGTCAACGATGCCCGCATCACCAAGGGAAACGCTGCATTCACTCTTCATAATTGGTGGGCAGGCCAGCATCGTGCGCCACACAAATGTGTAGGTGCAGTCTTCGGACTCAGACACGAATTCGGGACCTTCCCAGCCCATCGTGGAATGGACGCAAACGAAAGTGATGATGGAGGTGCGGTTGAAGCTTCCCTTGCAGCCGCCTGCGCCTTCGCCATAGGTGAGCGTCACAAGGCCATTTCTGTACACCAGCGTGCTGTTAGGCTTGCCTGGAAATAGAATGCATCATACATATATGCATCACCAGGACCCTGAACAGGGTGTATGTATTTGATTATTCAATGTCAACCGTGGTACACTGCAAGAGGAGTTTGCCAGACACTCATTTCATATTATGTCATGGCTACACAACAGCCATAACAACACACTGGTCATGCCAAAATCTGCACTGCTAAAAACAAGCGGTGTACACGAAATGGCAATATAGAATTAAAGCATTTCTTGACAAGGAATATCACAAGTGAAACAAATAATACAGGACAGGCTGGAAGGAGGATGGGATGGGTTATAATTATGACACCCAAGAATGAAGCAGCGAGAATAGCTGCTAGAGTGTGACCTCTGTTTACAACAGCTAGCTATAAAGAACTACAACGAAATTTTTCTTTGGCTATAATACCTCTTAATGTGCTTGGCATGCTATAAAACTAATTGTGACAAAATTCCATGCTTGTTAGAAAACCGGTGCAGTTAAACCTGGATGTAACGAGCCTCCACACTGAGAATTCCTCAATATTACAAAGTTTCTCAATTCCCCAGTGCTGTCCCCACTGAAGCGCATGTATTTGAGACCTCCATGTAACGAAGGTGTTGTGGCAGTTGGCCTTGGTATAATGAATTCGCTACGCCAACTATCTTTTAGCTTGTGCAGAGTTACAAATTTCGCAGAAGAGTTCCTGATAATAAAGCACGAACAGACATGAGAGGAAAATCTACAACTGCAACAAACGAATGCAGCTGACACAATGTGCAGTGCTCCAGCACCGTAGGCACATCTCTGCTGCTTTCACTTTTGGAACACCTCACCACGTAGCGCTACAACAATTCATACTCAAAAGCAGCAAAAAATAATAGGATATAGCAAAAATGACAAAGCACGAGCAGTGAGTGTTCATCCCTGCTGCATGTTCGCTCGCGTGATTCCGGGACAGCGGAGCGCACCGACAACGTAAGGCGAAGAGTTCGTTTCCTCGTGCAACAGCGGCGGGCAGAGATGGAACCGAGAGATGGATGGAGATGGTAAGACTAGTTTTTAGACTGACCATAACCCAGAAAATAGATTTTCAAAGGCACTTGACAGTCCATTTTTTTATGCAAGCTCCAAAGCTTTTCCCTGACCATGAATCTTTCACCTTAAATGAGGCCATCTGTGTTTTACCGTAGTCTAATGGGACCTGCAACATTATTTGAGACTAAAAGCCTGGAGAGCGAGGTTTTGGTAATAATTATATGACAGAAGCCCAATACTCTGCACAGATTGGTCATGCTGGATTGGCTAATGGAACGAACGACTACTAAAGCCAAAATGACATGCTGTACATAGTGTCATTTCTGGCTCTTCAAAAGAAAAGTCCTAGAGTAAGATTCCTAAGTTCCAGCTGTCAAGTCAAGATCACCTTCAGTGTGCCCCCCTTTAAGCATAATATCTTTTACAGCCCCCAGGGGCACTGCCACTTACCACCATCCACACTGAACTGGGCATCCTGAGGTTTAGTCTGACACACTGCACTTCCAGCACAGCCAGTCTTGACAGTCTTCAGAGGCTGGCAGATGTTGATCAAGTACGTGAAGCCGGGTGCATGTACTTCATAGTCGCCAGAGGCGTTCTTGAGAAGGGACATGTCGTACACGTAGCCGTAACGAGGATCTTGGACCTGACAATCTGTTCCTTTAGCCACCTGCGATGGGCAGGGATACATGTGTTACATAAACAGCACTCAACTTAAATCGTGAATATATTAAAATGGCAGCCCAGCACCCAAGAGAAAAAGAAAACCTTAAATTCCGCCCAGTGCAACTGCTGGAACAAGGCTGAAACCTCAGCTGTCAAACACTTGCAACTTAGTACAACAAAAAATCCTCCTATCGATTATCCAAACACCAAGTGTAATTATTATGTCCGTACCGTTATGTACGTAACGACATTATGTCCGTAATGACATGTCACTGCTTTCATCTCCCCCAACAAGGTCAGTGTTGTCGATTGAGCAAGAATATTTCAGGGAATCAGTAAAAAAGAGAGTCAAAAGGAACCCACTTTCAATGGACATGCTGCTGGTGTCTGGAAATCAAACAGCAATTCGCAGTCCTCCGACTCTGCCACGTAATTCGGGCCAACCTGCAAAGGGTGCACAAGGGTGCTTGAAGCGAGATACCAAGCACTACGCAAGCACCACTGTCCAGCAGAACAGAACCCTGATGCAGTCACTCTTACTCATGTTGCGTACACCTCCCACTCCCTCACATAATGGCTTCAGGCCCTTCCTATCTGAATAAATGCCCTCTTCCATTTGTTCATGTTGGAGGATTATGGTAGCAGCAAAAGATGGCAAATTGCCTGGTGAGCCCCGACAGGCAACTGGAGCCAAATGCAGAGGAATAGCAATATTTTTTCCATGTAGTTCTGACTCTGCTAGAGTGAAACACACAAGATCTCACACTGTTCCCACGAGTGTCTACCTTAAATTGAAACTGTGGTTTTGAGAGAAACTGCCACCAATTACCAAACAGCTGCATTCCCTCGACAACCTTCAAAATACCACAAGCTCTAACAGTGCAAGTGGTGTCATGAGTGCTCAAAGAAAGTCTGCATGATGGAATTGGGGGGAAATAAAGATTTGAATGAGCACCATGAATTTTTTTGAAGCTGGCAGAAATAAGCAAGAATGCATTTCTTTTAAATGATGTTCTTGCTCAGCTGCGTTTTGGGTCACACAGATTTCAAGTGAATGATGAACTCTGCAAGATCCTAGAAAATGAGATTGAGCTTTCACGGCATCTCCATTTGTAAAGGTCGATGACAAGCACAAAACAAAACATCACTTTAGCGTAGAGGGCCTGTTAATTTCTAAGGACTGAGCCTAATGCCACCAGCAAAACCTGCCCCTATAGCCTGTCCCAGGTGACTAAGCAATGGTGCAAGCAAGCCTATAAACCAATCCACACAAGAGCTACCTTTTTTTGCATTATTACTTAAAATCCTTACAGGTTGCTTTTTACTCTAACTACAAATATATATGGCAATAGAAAATGCATAAAAAATGCCTGCAAAGCTGTGAGGAGCATCTCTGAGAGTAACTCAGTTAATGCAAAATAATTACCTGTTTCAGAAAGAATGGGAGAGGGCTCAGCGTAATGTATATAATGTATGAACTTGACATCTCTGCTTTCATACCAAGTCCAGCACATATCCAGGAGACTGATGTGTGGTCTCTCGCCCACATAGCAGGCTGTACTAGCACAAGTTTTCCAATAAGTTGGTACCATCTCTACGCCACTTGCCTGCTCATCATTGCAGATTAGAGAGATGACAGTCTTGCGGGTGCGCTTCCCACTGGCGCAGGGAGCACCATTCGGGTATTGCAGTAGCAAGGCACCCCCATCGGTAACCATGGGTGTTCCATATGTGCTTCCCCAACTGATGCCTTGCCGACTGGGGTGCAGAGTGTCTGTCTCGCAGACTGCAGCACCAGCTGTACAAACATACCAGACACAAAACTGCCTCAGAATACACACGAGTTCAGTTTTTACATGCACGGTCGCAGCTCGCACGATCGTATCATCCGCAGTGGGGCAGGGGGTCGTTCATAAAATCCGAATTTCTGCCCATTGCTCACAATGCAATTTTAAGTATTCGCATCATTCGTATCAACCAGGAATGTATCGCTGACATTCTACTGTACTGTGCAGAAATGTCGGAACATACAGCAAGCTATCAACCATGTCTTCCACTCTCCTGGCAAATAAAGAAGTGAAAAATTTTTTCCGGCTAGATATGTTTTTTTCAGACATCCGGGCAATGCCCATCGTCTGAAAATTGGCCGACAAATTTAGGCAACAAGCGATAAGATTTTCATTCGACAACACGAAGGCAAAATTGCAATGCAGCTGCTAACATGCTAACAGAGCGTGCAGCAACAAAAATATAATCAAAACTGACCTATTTCTGGAAACTAACAATATATTCATGCACTGTAGAGTACAATCTAATTCTCTGGTCTGATTCTACAATGATTAAGCTTCCTCTTTAGCCAAACTTTCCGCACGCCCAATGATTTTTGTTACAGCTAGGTTCGACTAAACACCACTGCTAATGCAAGAAGGGCACAAAGCTCGAAATTCTGTTTAAAACATTTCAAGTTCAGTAATGATGACATATTCCCATGGATGAATTTGTGTGGTTCTAAATGATTCCAGGAATGAGGATACTGTTTTGTCCAAACAAACTGCTACCACAAGTGAACCGCCCAGGCAAGTTTCCAGGAACACATGCCTAAGCTTACAAAATGCCACGCCAAAGAACACAGAGTATCTGAACACCTCTAGAATCATATGCTTGCACCAAAATCTCACGTGTTGTGAACTTCTGAATACCTGAGAAGCTTTTACTTTTAAGTGGCAATATGATCACATTTTCATTGTTTCCATAATTATGTGCTATGTACAACATGAGGCATATCTATGGCCTCTCTACAAGAATGTTTTATGGCTATTGTACCCCTGCATGAAACAAGATTCAAGGCCAGTAATAACGGACAAATACATTTCTCAGTTGATTGTCACCATAATGAAGCCCAATTTAATTACCAGATCTTTATCAATAACCAACACGTTAGGTAGAGTCAGGAACAAATGCTTGAGATGCAGGCGCACGGATAAATTTATTCTGGCACCGCCACACAAGCCAGTTGCCTGAAATGACAGCAAGTATGAGGCGACGTGCATGCTCCATCCACTGGTATCAATACCAGGCAACAAA
>JARKHS020026746.1:0-37699 GCA_030143305.2 Amblyomma americanum
CACTGTGAGGTCGATCACGCGCCCAGTCCGTGGGCTGCCAGGACGCGTCCCCAACACACTCTCGCCACTTCCGGCACATTATGGTTCCTGCTGTCTCTGCGGCAGTGATGAACAGCCCTAATGGGGGCCCACTCGGCTTCGAAGGTCAGGCACCTGCGCTGCACAACGCTGCGCGGGGACCGAAAGGCCGACGCTGCCCTCGCGCAGAAGGTTTCATTACGGGAAAACGGGGTCTCTTTCCGAGGCGGGAGCATTTAGCTGCTCGCCTTAAACAAACACAGCCGCGTCCACCGCCGATGGCTCGCGGCGCCGCGGCCCGCCGCCCTTGCCGACACCCGACACACTGTCGTTGCGTCTCGCGGGGGGTCCCGTGCCGTGAGCTAATGGGGACGTCGGTTTCGGGGAATTGTCCCGGGCGGCGGACGTCCATTTTAACCCCCGTAAACAACAGATGTGGATCCCTCGTTGACGCCGCCGCGTGCATTAGTGGCACCGCGGACACGCCGGCGCCTCCTTGAAGCATCTGTCGAGAGACGACTCCCAGTTGTTTGGACCCTCCCGGAATGTTGTCGCGCCTCGTCCGTAACAGCGGCAAGCTAAGCCGCGTATGCGCACGAGAGGCGCCCCGCTGTGGTCCGATGACAGGACTAAGTGCGGAACAGCTGCGGGCCGGACGAGAGTCAAAGGAAAACGATTGCGCCTGCGGGCACAATGGGAGGTTGTTTTTGCTTTTTCTTCTGGGGGCGAGAGTGTGAGCAATACTGTGAAGGCATGGGGCGTGCCACCTAAACCTGGTGGGCCAATCATATCGAGTGTCTATTCCCGGAATGCCATGTTCGTATAGCTATTTTGATGTTCTTTTCGTGTTGGGCATTTTAGGGAAAGGGTTTTGAACCTTGCCGAAGCGGGAAGGCGTGCCATACAGTTTTTGAACCAATCAGGTGTTAGTTGTTTGTGATTGGGTGATGCAAGGGGTGGGCCAGTCTCCTAGGTCTTTAAAACCAGGTCCGGAGCCGGGAAAAGGCGTTCTGAGCTAGATTTAGATCCCTTGCATCTTTGGCGATGCCAAGGAGGGAAGATTTTCCCTTAGCCAGTTCCATGTAATCATGCTTGCCGTTTATTCTGTTGTAAATATGTGAATTCCTGTATAAAGTTTCAGTTTTCCTTCCTTCAGTCAAGTTTTGCCGGATCTCGTCTGTTATACCGTCTCGTCTCGGACGGTGGGGCACCCGGTGGTGGAGCCCGGTATACGAGTTATACGAAATCTCACCACGACCAAGAAGAACGAACCTATCTTTACTGGCGCAGTCGACAGGATCCTTTCGTTATCAGGAGATAGCAAAGGAGGAAGAGACGACGTTCCGGCAACGGGCCAAGCATCGGCGGCTGAGGAGGAGCAAGAGCTGAAGGCAGGAATCGGCAGCTTCCAAGGGAACCAGCAGCGGAGACTCCAAGGGTGGACCAGCAGCGCAAGGCGGTAGCCGGTCGGGAGAAGCTGCGTGGGGAAGCGGGCGGCGACAGAGAGACAGCGACAGCGACGAAAGTCGGACGCCAGCGAGGTGCATCTCATCAGTGGGTGAGTCCTCTTTGCCTTTCACCTTGGCGGGGGCATTGCTGTCTGGATAGGCGGTCTGGGAGTGCATGAACACCCGGTTCGCACACTTAAACCCGGACAGGCGGAAAGCGAGCACGATGAGTGAGGGAGAGGAAACGGTTGTTTCGGAGGACAGTTCGTCTGTGTCTGACGCTCAGATTAGCAAGATGGCTCTGGAAATGAAAAAAGAAGAGGCCAGAGCTGCTGAGGAGCACCGTCGAGCTCTCGAGGTCCAGCTTGAACTTGCAAAATTCCAAGCAAGCAACAAAGGAGTAAGCCTGGAGCAGAACGCCACGGCGTTGGAGAGAAGCGACTCGCGAGCGGAGTTCTGTCGGTACTCGAAATGGTTGTCGGGAGTGCTCCCGAAGTTCCCGGCAGAGGCAGAAGTGCCTGTCTGGTTCGAGTCGATTGAACACACCCTGGAGGCCTACGCGGTCCCGAAGGAACAGTGGGGCCAAATTGTATTTCCGCTAATAGTGGATAAGGTGCGGTTCTTGTCGACGCGCTTGACACCTTCGCAGCATAAGGAGTACGAAGTCCTGAAGAAAGTGGTGCTAGAAGAGCTTAAGCTCTCAGCGGGAGAATATCGCAGAAGGTTCATAACATCGAAAAAACTGCCTAATGAGAGCTGGAGGGCGTTTGCGACTCGCATGCAGAGTTATCTCAATTTCTATGTGGAGGAAAGGGGGGTGAAAACGTTGGAGGGAATTGTTGAGTTGCTAGTGGCGGACCAACTAAAGAACACCCTGTCTGAGGACGCCCTTCGATACGTAACTTTGCAGGAGGGTGAGGGATGGAAGAAAGCGCCAACGTTGGCGGCATTACTGCAGACGTTCGAGGAAGCGCAGGGAAAGAACAGCGCAGTGAAAAAGCACGAGCAGAAAAAGGGGGAGAGCTCAAATGGTCGAGACGGAAAGCGAGATACGTACCAACCCAAACGGGAGGCGACAGGAATACAAAGGCCGGACACGAAGCAGAAGTATAAAGGGTGCTTTTCGTGTGGGTCGATGGGTCACAGGAGGGCCGAATGCCCGCATGGCTCGGGACGAACACCCACGAAAGCGCTTAACGCTAAAGGGGAAAGCCTTACTGCACGGGTGGCGACACAGGCACGAGCGGCCGCACAAAGCGAACTAAGACCGATAACTCTGTCTTGTCAGAACAGGCAAATTAATGCAATTCTGGACACAGGCGCAGAAATCACGGTTGTGCGGGAGAGCATAGTACCCCCGGGACTGGTGGAGCCACATGGGTCCATCGAATTGGTGTCAGCCTTTGGTGAAAAGGTACGGGCTAAGCTTGCAGTTGTGCCCCTGATGTTAAACCGCGGGGCAGGCATTTTCTCCGAGATTAAAGAAGCGGTGCCAGTGGTATGCGCTCTGACCGACAAGCTAGCGTCGAGAACGGACTGTTTGCTTTCGGAGGAAGCATGGGAGTCACTGAGGGAGGAGTGTGATATGAAAGGGCTAGTAGAGGCGAACGACGGTCAGGTGGCAGACCACGTGGGGGTGGAACGGGACAAGTTACACGGGCCGCTAGAAGAGAAACCAGTCAAGGAGGGCGTAACTCCCCACGCGGAAGTGCACGCGGTGGTCGGCAGGGCAAGCGAGAGCGGCGCACTAATCGCCGAAGACACAGCTCGTAGTGTAACCGAGGAAAGCAGCGCCTCGGCGGTTTTCAGGGAGGAGCAGCGCAATGACGCCACATTGCAAGAAGTGTGGAAAAACGCCAGGACTGGGAAAGGTGGCATAACTGAAGTAGACGGTCTCCTCTACCATAAGGAAAACTTGCTTGGGCAACCAGTAATGCAGCTGGTGCTCCCTAAATCCCGACGTCAAGAAGTACTTAGGTTAGCCCATGAATCAAACTGGGGCGGTCACCTTGGATTCAGGAAAACTAAGGCGCGAATCAAGTACACGTTTTATTGGCCAGGTATTGAAGGGGATGTAAGGGCATACTGTAACAGCTGCCATGGGTGCCAGACAAGGGCGGATCGCCGCCAGACGGACAGAGTGCCGATAGAACCGCTAACGAGGCCTCGATACCCGTTCGAACAGGTCAACGTCGACGTTATAGGTCCATTGGATCCACCCTCAGGAAGGGGTCACAGGTACGCGTTGTGCATCATCGATTTGTGCACACGATGGCCTGAGGTGGTGTGCTTGCGCTCCCTCAGTGCGAAGGCCACCTGTGACGCGCTCCTGACGGTGTTCAGCCGGACGGGAATTCCGGAAGTAGTCGCCTCAGACTGCGGGACAAACTTTACGGCCGAACTCACACAAGAGTTTCTGAAGAGGCTAGGCTGCTCGCCAAGGTTTTCAACGCCGGGGCACCCCGAAAGTAACGGCGCGGTCGAACGGTGGAACCGGACATTTAAGAACATGCTGTATCATATCATCCAGGAGGAAGGAAAGGAATGGGACAAGTTTGTGCCCTTTTTGTTATGGGCGTACCGCGAGGTACCACATGACACGACGGGCGTCGCCCCGTTCCAGATGCTGTACGGGCGAGAACCAACCGGTCCGCTGGTGGTTTTAAAGCGCAGCTGGGCGGGACAGATAAGTGTACCAGCTATGCTGGGGCCGTCCCCATCACAGTATATGCGGGAGCTGAAGAGGCGCCTAGAGCATGCAGCGGAGGTGGCACAATTAGTGAGCTCGAAGCAGCAGAACGCGTACGCGACCCAGTACAACAGGCGGGCGAAGGACAAAACTTTTCAGATAGGAGACAGTGTGCTGGTGTTTGACGAGCAACGTCCTGGAAAAATGTTCCCGCAGTGGAAAGGGCCGGGCAGCGTTGACGGAAAGTATCGCGAACACTCGTACTTCGTGCAGATGCCAGGAGGTGCCCGAAAATTAGTACACGCCAGCAAACTACGGCCGTATCAGAAGCGCGTAATGACAGTTGGGGTGATATTTGATGAGGACAGGGCGTTTGGCGAAGTAGAGTACGTGCCTCGATCGGTGTCAGCGCGGGCTACAGTATCGGTCCTCCCCAAGGACATGACGGCCCATCTGAAGGCGGAGGAAGGCGACCTCATTCGCAAAGTGTTCACCGAACACCGAGGCCTATTCGACGACAAGCCGGGAGTAGCGAAAATAGGAGAACACAGGATCGTTTTAGAGGAGGGCTTCACACCGAGGTCAGGTTACCCTTATCGAATACCCGCAAGCCTAAAAGGCGAAGTGGGCAAGCAAGTAGATGAGCTACTTGAGATGGGTCTGATTTTTCCCTGCGAAAGCCCCCACGCCCATCCCGTGGTCTGTGTCCCCAAAAAGGACGGGTCGATGAGAATGTGTGTGGACTTTAGAAAGCTCAATGCGGGGACAGTGGCAGATGCCTACCCGATGTCGTTGCAGCAGGAGCTCATTCTGAGCGTAGGAAGGGCTAAGTACATTACGCTCCTCGACCTTAGAAGAGGGTATTGGCAGGTGCCCCTGGCACAGTCGGCTCAGCTACTCACCGCTTTTGTCTGCCATCGGGGGCAGTTTGCGTGGACGGTAATGCCGTTTGGGCTGAAAAACGCGGCCCAGACGTTTCAAAGAGCCATGAACGAGCTTTTACTCCCGCATTCTGCCTACGCGTGTGCGTACTTAGACGACATCGCCGTGTTCAGCGAGGCGTTGCCTGACCACATACGACACTTGCACGCCGTCTTCGCAGCGTTAGAGAGGGCGAACCTGAAAGTTAAGCTGGAAAAGTGTCAGGTGGCGAGAGGGTCAATCCGTTACTTGGGACACATAGTGGGCTCGGGAAATCACGCACCCGATCCCGAAAAATTGAAAGCCATTAGGGGACTGAGGGCACCGAAAACGAAGAAAGAGCTCCGTAGCGTGCTCGGGCTGTGCGGTTATTACCGGGGCTATGTGCCCAACTATGCGGAGGTGGCAGCGCCGCTGACAGAGCTAACGGGGAAAAGGATTCCTAACAAAATTCCGTGGCCCGCGGAAGCTGAAAGTGCGTTTCAGCGACTCAAGGCGGCACTCTGTGAAGCCGCGGCTCTCGGGACGCCCGATGCTGGCAAGCCGTTTTGGCTGTACACGGACGCCTCAGCGGTTGCGGCGGGAGCCTGTCTCTCCCAGTGTGCCGCGGATGGCTCCGAGCGGCCAATTGCGTTCGCGAGTTGCAGATTTTCTCCAACGCAGGCTCGATGGTCAACCATAGAAAGAGAGGCGTTTGCAGTCATCTGGGGGCTGGGGAAGTTCGACCTCTGGTTGTTCGGCGCTCAGGTTACTGTGGTGTCTGACCACAACCCCCTCTCCTTTCTTACTCTCACCACGCCTCAGGGAGCGAAGCTGACGCGTTGGGCACTTGCCCTACAGAGATATAATGTGTCAATAAAACACAGGAAAGGGAGCGCTCACGGTAACGCTGACGCGCTGTCTAGGTTGCCGAACGACAGCTGGGAGGCAGACAGCAATGATCACGCCGGGGGGCAAGGAAGAGAGGACATGTGTACCAAAGAGCAAACCCAGTGACGTGTGCTGTGGCAGTAACTGGAACTGCGGTGTAATCCGCTCGTTTGGGTGTTTGCAGTGTCGCAATGTGTTTGCAGTGTCACAATGTGTTTGCAGTGTCACAATGTGTTTGCAGTGTCGCAATTTGTTTGCAGTGTCGCAATGTGTTTGCAGTGTCACAGTGTGTTTGCAGTGTCACAATGTGTTTGCAGTGTCGCAATTTGTTTGCAGTGTCGCAATTTGTTTGCAGCGTTGCGATGTGTTTGCAGTAGTATCCCCACTACTTAGGTCGCCCTCAGAGCGATTTTATAGGCGAAAAGGGATCCCTCGTTGTGTTATAATTCTACAAGGTGCCATTTGGGCCCCTGGTAGAATCTTAGGGGGGGCGTGTGAAGGGATCGAATGGGCAGCTGCGTTGAATCACTGTGAGGTCGATCACGCGCCCAGTCCGTGGGCTGCCAGGACGCGTCCCCAACACACTCTCGCCACTTCCGGCACATTATGGTTCCTGCTGTCTCTGCGGCAGTGATGAACAGCCCTAATGGGGGCCCACTCGGCTTCGAAGGTCAGGCACCTGCGCTGCACAACGCTGCGCGGGGACCGAAAGGCCGACGCTGCCCTCGCGCAGAAGGTTTCATTACGGGAAAACGGGGTCTCTTTCCGAGGCGGGAGCATTTAGCTGCTCGCCTTAAACAAACACAGCCGCGTCCACCGCCGATGGCTCGCGGCGCCGCGGCCCGCCGCCCTTGCCGACACCCGACACACTGTCGTTGCGTCTCGCGGGGGGGTCCCGTGCCGTGAGCTAATGGGGACGTCGGTTTCGGGGAATTGTCCCGGGCGGCGGACGTCCATTTTAACCCCCGTAAACAACAGATGCGGATCCCTCGTTGACGCCGCCGCGTGCATTAGTGGCACCGCGGACACGCCGGCGCCTCCTTGAAGCATCTGTCGAGAGACGACTCCCAGTTGTTTGGACCCTCCCGGAATGTTGTCGCGCCTCGTCCGTAACAGCGGCAAGCTAAGCCGCGTATGCGCACGAGAGGCGCCCCGCTGTGGTCCGATGACAGGACTAAGTGCGGAACAGCTGCGGGCCGGACGAGAGTCAAAGGAAAACGATTGCGCCTGCGGGCACAATGGGAGGTTGTTTTTGCTTTTTCTTCTGGGGGCGAGAGTGTGAGCAATACTGTGAAGGCATGGGGCGTGCCACCTAAACCTGGTGGGCCAATCATTTCGAGTGTCTATTCCCGGAATGCCATGTTCGTATAGCTATTTTGATGTTCTTTTCGTGTTGGGCATTTTAGGGAAAGGGTTTTGAACCTTGCCGAAGCGGGAAGGCGTGCCATACAGTTTTTGAACCAATCAGGTGTTAGTTGTTTGTGATTGGGTGATGCAAGGGGTGGGCCAGTCTCCTAGGTCTTTAAAACCAGGTCCGGAGCCGGGAAAAGGCGTTCTGAGCTAGATTTAGATCCCTTGCATCTTTGGCGATGCCAAGGAGGGAAGATTTTCCCTTAGCCAGTTCCATGTAATCATGCTTGCCGTTTATTCTGTTGTAAATATGTGAATTCCTGTATAAAGTTTCAGTTTTCCTTCCTTCAGTCAAGTTTTGCCGGATCTCGTCTGTTATACCGTCTCGTCTCGGACGGTGGGGCACCCGGTGGTGGAGCCCGGTATACGAGTTATACGAAATCTCACCACGACCAAGAAGAACGAACCTATCTTTACTCGTGGGGTGTCCGTGCGGAAAAACAATGGCGGCGGAAAGGGAATTACCGAGGGCAAGTGCGTCTCTGGATCTTTGGGCGCTTCAGCGAAGTCACCGGCGGAATTTCTTTGTGGTGTGGCTTTTCTTGGCATGACCTGCAATACATGACCATATGTGATCTGGTACTGAAAAATGCTTCATGCTTACATCTACACTCCAAGTCAAGAAACACTCCAATAAAGAGGGCAACATTTTGTCATCTAGGTTCCCAAAGAATTCAGTGTTTGGGTTATTTTTCAGTTGGGGGCTCTTGCCTAGTGGGCGCTTCCTCGGTGGACTCTTTTTTTTTTTTTCCCGGGGACGTTTTTTCCCGGAACGTCTTTTCCGATGACAGTATTTTCCGGGGAAGTATCTTCCAAGGACATTTCTTTCGGGGTCATTTTTTGCTACACTCGCTCATGACAACTGAGCTCGCGCTGTTTTAGGACGCAGCCTTCTTGTTTTCTTGTTTCGTTAGCCTTGGCTTCGAAACAAGTAGGACACCTGACGCAAGTAGGATGCAAGTATAGCATCCAATGAAGATATCAGAGTGAGCAATACCCCGTTAGTCTCAGAAAAAACAAACACATTGCTTCTGTGTACTTGCTTCAGAGATTCGCAAGCATCGACTGCAATCACTTATTTCCAAAATCAAAGTTTTTGTACGCAAGAACATGAAAACAGAGGTTTCTCGGTACGTATACCCTGCCAGTTCCCGATAAATAATTTCGAGAGCTCTCTGGCGGCTCTCGGAATGATACGAGAAGCACTCCACCGATCGTCAACGGCATCATCATGTGCAAAGAGGGGACCGAAAGCATCTCTGAGGCTTATTAAAAACTGACGAACGCCGCCATAAACACTTGGCCCAGACCGCTTGAGAGAGTGCAATTCGCAGCATCTACAACCCGTTGCAGAATCTGCCACGAACCTTATCAGAAGAGCGAGTCCTCAGATGAGTTCTCACAGCTAACGCTGGACAGCATCGTACAAGTCGCAAATTTTTATTTCCTTGCTCGGAGCAGGCCCCTCTCACTACCGTGTGTCACGATGGCATGCTGTGCTGCGGAGCTTTATCGTGTCTGGTCTGCTAGGGCGGCCATGTCGTCATGTGGTATGTACTGAATTTTGTGTCTCCCTCGAGAGAAAGATGTGCAAGTTGCCTCAACTGAAGACCGAAGAGAAGCTGCCTCATCACCTACGCCCCCATCTCTACCGACTCCCCAACAATGACCGAGGGCCATCCCTCTCTTGCAATAAATGCTTTATTGAATCATTCATTTTCTTGATTGCTTTTTTTTTTGCAGCACCCTTGCGCCAGAGTGTCGCGGTGCTCCCCATGGTTTTCGTTTAAACCCGAATTAATTGCCTAAATATTTCCATGTTGAAGAACCCATACACAGCCGCGGTGAGTCCGACAATTCGACTGTGAGAAATATATGAGCGCGCTCTTCTAAAAAAAAAGAAAACAAGTAAGTTTACAGCCCTAGATTAGCGCGAAACGAAGCTGAACGTTTTTTTTTTGCTTCTCAGCATATATGCCTTCAAACCAATCATCATTGCCCCAGCCCCAATGAGCTTACTATGACTGGACGCAATGCCTGAAGAACAATGGCGGTCAACAGTCCGGCCCTCCGTTACCTCACCTGACCCCTCCTACAACATGGCAGTAAGCATCTCCATTCTGCAATCAAGTCCTCCTATAGAGTCCGCCACTCTCTCCAGCTGTGTTCCTACATTCACACATATTGTCTATGCCCCCAAGCCTCTAACTCCCCGACCATACCTCCGTCACATCTCGTGCCTCCCTCCAACAACCTCACGTGGGCTCAATGAACCGCTTCGCCAACACCTCTGCAGCCCGTCCTCTGGCCGCTTCTAGTCACCCACATCCGACACATTCCGTCCGCCGCGGTGGCTGAGTGGTTACGGCGCTCTGCTGCTGGCCCGAAAGACGCGGGTTCGATCTCGGCCGCGGTGGTCGAATTTCGATGGAGGCGAAATTCTAGAGGCCCGTGTGCTGTGCGATGTCAGTGCACGTTAAAGAACCTCAGGTGGTCGAAATTATCCGGAGCCCTTCACTACGGCGTCCCTAACAGTCTGAGTCGCTTTGGGACATTAAACCCCCATAAACCAAACCAAATGTCCGGCGCACCCAAGGTACACGGGGCCCTACTCCGCTCTCTCCGCTGCATAGCGCCCATTAAAAAGGCGACTAAGACACGGACATGAGCAAAAAAAAAAAAGTTTCTCTCTCCCTATCTCTCTCTGCGTTCAGCGTCAAAAGACCGAGAACTTGAACTCTAGGCTGTCGCAGCTTCCCGAGCCCAGCCGCAACATCTTTGCTGCAGCTGTGGGGCATCGCAACGGAGGAGACAATTCGCGAGGTATGCGCAGCAATATTTCATGCGGGCGCCTCCAGACATGCATGCGTGCAAGGGACGCCTCAGCGCGTGCAGCATATTTGATAGCGAAAAGCGTACTAACGTCAGCTCGGAGGGCAGCCGCCGACAAGGCTCAAGACGAAATAAAAGCGCCCGTGCCTCGGGCAGGCAGGCAGGCAGCTTTGCAGGCAGATAAGTGAAAGCCGCTTGACGTCAACTGAAAACCTCGAACATTGATTGGTAACTAAAATAAATTTTTCAAAAAGTCACTTTCCGGGGCAAGTGTTGTGATTAATTGGGTGCATGCTTTTACCGACTTGCCGCCGCGGTGGCTGATTGGTTACGGCACTCGGATGCTGGCCCGAAAGACGCGGGTTCGATCCCGGCCGCGGCGGTCGAATTTCGATGAAGGCGAAATTCTAGAGGCCCGTGTACTGTGTGATGTCAGTGCACATTAAAGAACCCCAGGTGGTCGAAATGCCCGGAGCCCTTCAGTACGGCGTCTTTCATAGCCTGAGTCGCTTTGGAATGCTAAACTCCCATAAACCAACCATAAACCAGCTTTTACGAACTTCGTCCCTTGGCACGCTGAAAATATGGGCTGGAATTTTATAACGATTCTTCCCAGTCGTATTCATCCTTACCCTTCGCCATTGGCTGAGGTGAAGTCATGACCTCGTTGTCGCCACGATCAGCCAGAATTGGGTGAAAGGGTTCGTTTCTTGCAGAAGGAAACTACCGAAGGGTTACTTTTCGCTCGCTTTTGTCTCGATTTCGTCTACAGAGTACGTATCAGCCACATGCAGGTGCACGAACTCAGTTCACTGTTCCACAGAAAAATCATAATAATAATGCTTGGTTTTGGGAGAAAGGAAATGGCGCAGTATCTGTCTCATATATCGTTGGACACCTGAACCACGCCGTAAGGGAAGGGTAAAGGAGGGAGTGAAAGAAGAAAGGAAGAAAGAGGTGCCGTAATGGAGGGCTCCGGAATAATTTCGACCACCTGGGGATCTTTAACGTGCATTGACATCGCACAGCACACGGGCGCCTTAGCGTTTTTCCTCCATAAAAACGCAGCCGCCGCGGTCGGGTTCGAAAAAAGCGAGCGTTTTAAAGATTGGTTTTGGTTTATGGGGTTCAACGTCCCAATGCGACTCAGGACATGAAGGGCGCCGTAGCGGAGGGCTCCGGATAATTTCGACCACTAGGGGTTCTTAACGTGCACTTACTTCGCACAGTACATGTTCCTCGCTTTTCGCCTCACGAACCCACGTCTTTCGGTTCAGCTGCCGAGCGTCATAACCACTGAGCCAAAGCGGCGGCAAACGTTTTAAAAAGCTATTAACCCTGTCCGCTCTGCAAGGTCCTCATTGTACATCACTATAACGGTCAATGCATCCGACGTTAGGGCCTGCCAGCAACAACAAGCGATAACGATAACGAAAGCAGCAGAAAAGCTGGGACAAACGACCCAGAAAATAGAGATGCTAACGAGTGCATTCGTTTGAATAAAGTAATGGCGCTACACCTCATAACATTATGAGGGTTAGTTTGAAGCGGAAGAAAAAAATCTGAAAAGATTTCATGCTACTAAGCTGCTTAATACTGCGAACTCCAGTTCGGAAGAACGGTAAAATACCGCACAGATGACATTCACGAAGAAATTAAGCTGCGATGGTGTGGTAATTCGCTCTGAATAAAGCTATGGCAGAGAGGAGGTAGGAAGACCGATTCTTGACACTCACAAGGTGAAGAAGGGATGGAAAGCCTCAAGGTGCTTGCCAACGTTTCGACAAGAGGACTTGAAGAAAAGTCCGCTTGTCGAAACGTTGGCAAGCACCCTGAGGCTTTCCCCTCCCTTGTTCAATTTGCGAGTGTAAATAAAGCTATGCGGATTAAGGAAGCAGGAAAGAAAGAAAGAAAGAAAGAAAGAAAGAAAGAAAGAAAGAAAGAAAGAAAGAAAGAAAGAAAGAAAGGAAAGAAAGAAAGAAAGAAAGAAAGAAAGAAAGAAAGAAAGAAAGAAAGAAAGAAAGACGTGCGAAATCTACGCGCGAGTTCGAGTACCCGATGAAGCTCTACGCAATAGGTGACGTCAAACAGCGCTTACGCCTAAACAACCGGCAGCTCCTTTCGTAAACAAGCTTCCGAGACGCATTCCGAACGCGCAAAACGCCTTCCCTTCGAGATTTCAGTGGCGGGAGTGTTTTCCGCAAAGGCGAAGCTACAAAAGAAAACTTCATCGAACGTCGCAAAACATAGTCCGAAACGTGCGTGCTAATGCGCGACGTTCATTCCGTGTTGTTAGTTACACCGCAAACCAGGCCACATGAGCACTATGAGGCAAGGTCTCAGCTGCGTGGACCCCAACAGAAACAAACACGTGCTAAGGAACAGCAATAAACTTAAATTGAAGAGATGTGGGAGGCCGGATGGGGGGGGGGGGGGGGGGGGGAGGGGGGGAGACAGAGAGGGAGGGACCACGCGACGCATTCGGAGGAAGACGTTATAGGAGGAAGACGGACAAAGAACTTCACGGACCCACGCCTGGCGAAAAGCACGAAGGTATGCGGCCCAGCCGTTTTGCTTTTGCGCTCTTTTTCTTTTTTCTTCTCTCTTTCTCTCGCTGCCGGAGCTGGAACAGCTGGCGATCGGCGCATGCGCATGTGGCAGCCGCCTGTTTCGATTCACACGTAAGCAGGATAGCGGCGGGCGCAGCCGGCAGGCAGGCAACAGCTGAGGCGGCCGGCAACCGCCAGTGATCCCGCGGACACGTTCATAGCAGCACGCACTGCAACTCTGCTGCGCATCACCTTCGGTTGCCAACTTCATGTCCGGTACTGCAGCGAAGTTGCCCTGCAGGCCTGCTGGAACGACGAGTACCGTGCTACGAGGAAGCAGTGCCATGGATTACTGCTGACAGCTTCCGGCGACGACCAGCGCCTTTAAGGCGTACTCGCCGTTAGGATCGCTTTCTGCCAGACCTGGTTTCGTCGTCTTGCGTCACGAAGGTAAGTCCCGTCGGTGCACCACTCACTGCGCGTCTTTGGCGGGCATATGTTTGTAACATGCGACGCGCGGAGTTGTGTGCAGATGCGTAAGCTCGCCGACAAAGCCTCCGCCGATGTTTTGTTAGCGCGTAGCTGGGTTTTGCTGCTGCAGTCGTGTCTTGCTTGCTTGGATATATGTTAACATTGCAAGTAATACGAATTGCATTTCGACCTGACTAATGCCTGCTAAATGTCGACGAAAATTAAAAAAAACTCACTTTCGCAGAGCCGCGATCCTTTGCTGCTGAAATGCAGAATCGCCCCTGCAATTTTCGCTGCGGCTATAAATGTCGCTTTCTAAAGAGCCCTGCTCGGGCACATTACAATGTACCTCCATTATTCCAATGCTTCTTTTCGTTTTATTTTTGTTTTCTCACGCGTGAGGTAGCGCTATACAGGTGAGGCCCTGCATTTCATAGTAGCTGCATACCGTTTCCTGGATAAAAAGCGCGAGTGAATGCGCGACGTATACAGCCTGCTGATGCCGCTAACATGTCCGGCTTTTCAGTAATAGCGAATGTGTGTTACCGCATGTAGCAGCATTTCTGGAGTAAATCTGGGATTTGGGAACGTGTTCTTCTCATCCCGCTGAAAATGCACGCCTCCCCGTGGAGCTATGGATCTCTTCTATGGATTTATGGATACAGGATCCTCTGGCGGATTTATGGACTTCCATAAGCTTCAGATTTCGAGAGCAGGCAGTGAAACTTATGCAGAATGTGTATAACAGCAATGAAAGCATAATAGTGAGCTTTTAAACTGCAACCATAAAATTAATTGATAATGAAACGACGTTTATTTTCATGGAAAGCAGTAGTGTCCCCCGGTCGCTACAGTATAGGCCAGTAATCGTAAAGCAAAGAAAACTAGAAAATACCAGACACATATTTTTGAAATATTTTGTTTGTAAAAGAAAGATTGTCGATCGTTGTATTTTCTGTAAATGTTTTATAAACTTATAGGTCCCACTTCCTGTCGCAGCTATTAGTTTATAAAACATATACAAAATTACAACGAGAGATAACACTTCGTTTACGAACAAGCTATTTCAAAAGTATATTTTTTGAAATATTTTTCTCAAACGAAATGTTGTCGTCCGTTGTAATTTTGTACTGTGTTTTATAAACGAATAGGTTGCCCTTGCTGTACCATCATTTACAGGCTGACGAGCCACACGTTACCATGGAGGCGAAACGCTAAGGCGCCCGTGTGCTGTGCGATGTGAGTGCACGTTAAGGATCCCCAGGTGGTCGAAATTATTCCGGAGCCCTCCACTACGGCACCCATTTCTTTCTTTCTTCTTTCTCTCAGTGCCTCCTTTATCCCGTCTTTTACGGCGTGGTTCCGGTGTCCGCCGAGATGTAAGACAGGTTCTGCGCCATTTAAATTAATAATAATAATTGGTTTTTGGGGGAAAGGAAATGGCGCAGTATGTCTCATATATCTTTGGACACCTGAACCGCGCCGTAAGGGAAGGGATAAAGGAGGGAGTGAAAGAAATTCCTCAAAAACCATTTTTCATTTCATTTTCATTAACGAATAACTAACCATGCATGTATGGCCCTACCAAACACACAGCGTGTAGTTTTCAGCCCCGAATTTTATTTTCCGAGTTGCATTGCGCCCATCACGAAGAAGACTGCGAAATGTCGTTGCCGCTAAAAGTAAAAAAGAAAAGTAAAGCAGAAAAGCCTGCGCTGCTTCGTGCTACACCAAAAGAAAATTTCAGTGCGTCTGTGCCGGCGATTATGTAAAGATCATGAACGGTGACACCCCCCCCCCCCCCCCCCCCGCCTTCTGCGCGCATCGCGCGCAAAATGTGGGGCCGCACTGCTGAAGGGTCAGGAACGAACGGTTAGCGCTACACCGCTCAATCATCCTGTCAGAACGAAGGTTGCGAGGGAATCGTGGCATTCGGCGCTCTGCTGCTGCTAATTCCGTTCCGCTCAGAGCATGTATACGACGCCTGCGCGCGAATTCCGCAGTGACTCGCGATGCGCTCCTTTCGAATCTTCTCGACACGGCCGGTCTCGCCCATAGACGTGTTGCAAGCACAGTGGCTGTCTTTTACAAATATATGCATGTGTTTAAGTTTGTACGTCACCATATACGCAAAAGCGATCGCACTAGCATATGCACTGGAAGGAGAAAAAAAAAATGCTTGTTCAAGCTTCTGTTCTGTGCACAGCTCTTGACGTGGCGCCATTCACATGGCGTGTTGGTATGATGGCATTACCATAACATCAGCTAACGATTACTATCAGGTCACCAAAGCTAATCGCGGATTTTTTAATTAGCGCTGACTCACTGCTTAGACAACGTGCTTCAGGTGCAACGCAGATGAAATGTTCTCTTAAGGCATGCTGTTATTGTTTGGAAGGAGGTGGGCGCAGACAAAAGACGAGTCAGATTGGAGGGGACGACCCGCCGCGGTGGCTCAGTGGTTAGGGCGCTCGGCTACTGATCCGGAATTCCTGGGTTCGAACTTGACCGCGGCGGCTGCGTCTTTATGGAGGCAAAACGCTAAGGCGCCCGTGTGCTATGCGATGTCAGTGCACGTTAAAGATCGCCCGGTGGTCGAAATTATTCTGGAGCCCTCCACTACAGCACCTCTTTCTTCCTTTCTTCTTTCACTCCCTCCTTTGTCCCTTTCCTTACGGCGCGGTTCAGGTGTCCGCCGAGATATATGAGACAGATACTGCGCCGTTTCCTTTTCCCCAAAACCGATTGTTGTTGTTGTTATTATTATTATTATTATTATTATTATTATTATTATTATTATTATTATTATTATTATTATTATTATTATTATTATTATTATTATTATTATTATTATTATTATTATTATTGGAGGGGACGACCACAAGCGCTTGCTATGGAATTGCTGTTAAAACGGCGCTAGCTTGTTCTAAACCGGGCTGTCTGGCGTTAGGAAGAACGATATCCCGGTGTTTCAGTTAGATATCTCCTGTTAACGGAGAGAACACGCCTCAACAATCGGCTTTTGGAGAGTCTAGGATTCCGGAGACCCTCTCAAATGGAACTTTCATGGCAACTGGATACACTGTCACCATTTGCAAGGCTAGAGGGGGATCTCTTTGGGCAAGTCAGCCAAGTATAGTGTCTCCACCCCTTCGATTAGGCTAGCAACCATCTATGCCCTTTCTTCTGCCTTGCACAACTGAGGCTAATCGAGCTTGACGCATCGCGGTTCAACGCGCTCAAAGGAAGTGCCGCGGCTTGTGATTGATTTCTGCGCCTCCATCATTAATATATTGCCTCGCACTAAGGAAATGGCTAACTGAGGCATGTTCATCGATTGGTCGTACATATGGAAACACGCATGAGCAAATAGTGTAGCGGTCGAGTTGACTAAGGGTCTGTTTCTGTCACTACGGTATACAGCTGCAGCCGTATCAGTGTTCCACAAGCTGCGTTTTGACGGCGCCTGTAGCATTCGGGAGGTCAGCACCTCGCCGTGCTAGCCTCACCCGCCAGCACCTCATTGGGACATATAACTACGTCCTCCCATGCCTCACTGGGCTCTAGAGCAGTTCTCGTTGATATCTCACTAGACTCTAGAACCTAACCCGCCGGCACGTCACTGCTCTGAAACCTCATCAGCCGGCACCTCACACTGTTCCGAGCGTCTCATCCTAGCACCCCACTGTACTACAGAACCTCATCCGCCGGCACCTCACCGCGCTCTAAGACCTCTCTCGCTGGAGCCTCATTGAGCTCCAACCTCACTCGTAGCGGTGACCTTGAGAATGGCTTTGGCGGTGGGATGCTGAGTTCTGTGTCACGAGTTGCATTTGTGCCGCATCAGCTGAATTCTGCTGGACGCAAAAGCAGTCGACTGCTATAGTTTTGATGAACGTTAAGCTTTAAAAAAAGCGGTTGGAGAAATTTATGGGGAGGGTTTCGTTACAGCGTGGCTCACAGCTTCGTAGCTTTTATATGTAATCTTTACTTTTCGCTCTGTTGGCTCAGCAGTGAAGCAGTAGCAGGAGCAACTAGCCCAAACCACCGTGTTACTTCAACGTATTTCTTCTACACTGGGCTCTTTGCAGCACAGTCCTGTCTTGTTTGTTCGTTGTCTTCTGTGTGTGTTTTATTCATGCTGCGAAACTTGTCTCCATTATGGCCTCTTATCTGCCGCGTTAGTCATAGCCCAGTCACTTCCAAGAGTTCACGGGGTCAACAGCCCAGCAAAGCAACAGTGACGCTTCGAGAAGGCATTTCTCGGCATTCAGAGGTGCTCTTGCGGCCGGGATAGCAGAAAACCGATGACAATGGCACTTCTTTTAAGTCGCATAATCTCCAGTGCTACGCTCTGAACTTGCAGCAATATGTTCATTTGTTCATAAACAAATATGAATCCGGTTCTATTTGCGTCGTCGGGCAACATGGCTTAGTCTCGTCTGGGAGTGTGGTATCAAATGAAGACGTTAGATGTTCAGTGACTCACTCACTCAGATCGGATTTCGTGGCAACATTTTACCTTTTACATAGTGCTTAAATGTTTTAGTGAGCACTGCATTGTCGAGCGAAAACTCAACATTAAGACTACGTAGACACTTTAAAAGTATAAGTCCGCGTCGGCGTCGTTGTATGTCGTGACGCAAACCAACGTCAATTTGCTGTTGCCTGTGAAAAATGTTGCCGATGTGCGCCTCATACCCACGGTACATGGAATTTGGTGAGCGGGTGATATACATACTACGCCACTTCTAGTTTTGGGGCCCAGATGTGCTTTGGATAGGGTTTGGCGCTGGGTGTGACATGCGACTTGGCTAGCGCTTATCATTTGTCTTTGAGTGTGGGCGGGAAAGAGTTCTTTGGTTTTATTCGGTTCCTAAGAGTTCACGGCTGAGTACAAAGCGTATTCACAGCAACTATACTATGATCCTCCATGCCAAATACAGAGTGCATGACGCAGGCAGTTAAATAGGAATTGCATTTCGTTCGGGAAACTTAAGCCGGAAAGAGAATGCGAAGCTACCATATATTACGACGCAGTTCCAGTTAAACGAACCATGACTTCAAAGCATCCGTACTGGTCCGGACCCCGGTGATTCATTGGCTTGCAACCTTTAAGAGCAAGCGGCCGGCAACTTACGGGCGGCAGTGACGACAATTGCTGTGTTATAGGGCTAAAAAGAAGAGCGCGTGTCGGACTATACTGCTTATGTTTTATTATCGCGAACTCATCTTGCTTTGTTTTAACGGTTCTTCACTGCTCTCGATACAGAAGACCCGCCCGCAAGAACATGGAGCCGCAGAATAGGTGACCTGCCGCATGTAGCATCTTCAGTAAGGCTGCTTTTGCATACATTTGGGACCATGAAGCTCACGTCGTGTAAGATTATACAGTCAAAACTATTTATAAAGAAACTATTTATAACGAAATAATGGATATAACGAAGTAACGACGGTTCCCCTTTGAAGCTCCGTAAACACTGGCTATAACGAAACTATGGCTATAGCGAAGTAATCGTCGGACCCCTTCAGCCTCGTTATAATGAGGCTCAACTGTAGTAGCTGCCATTTAGTCTGGAGCGTAGTATTCCTCAAGATCTTCAACTTCCCTCTGACTAGCAGCCGTTTCTTTATGTATGAGGCTTCCGTCTCCTCTATAGTGAGTCGTAGGTTAACAAGACAAAACTGCGAAGACTATGCAGAGAATGTGTCAGCTTCCGTACCATTCGATTACGTCATAACGCCCAAGGCATCAATGTTTCCTGGAGCGGGGTCCTAACTGAAGTTACCGTAGGCTGTGTAAAGCCAGCTGTATGCCGGCTTGGTGCGAGAATTTGGAGCGAGCCATATCTTGACAACGGTGCAGATCGCCACGTAGGCCGCTGAGATTAGGAAATTTGCTAGCACTGTGCAAGGTTCATTGGATATTAATGGCAGAGGTTTTGTGCTACAGGGCACTTCATGCCCAGAAATTCTGGAAGGCGCATTTTTCAACGGGAAATAGTTTCTGAGCGCAATTTTTCATATACCGTAAGATTTCACTATAACAATCATTAAATCGTCCGATCTCCCCTCGGCAGGCTTGAATTTCTTTTTGCTATTAAAGGTTTTACTACCATCTAAAACGTTCCCCACTGGTTTTCTATGCCAGTCTTAACCACTTGACGCGAGTGATGAACAAACTTCTAAAACAAGATTTTGCTACACATCGGAAGAACTAACCACGCCTTCGCTATTCCCATAGCAGTACGTTGCCATATTCCACGCTTCCCTCAAAATTAGAATTGATTTCTAAGAATCCTGGACTTCAGACTGGATGATGCTGATGTGACATGAATTGTTACTTCGCATGTCATGCCGTAGATAGTCAAATGAGGCATTCTACTTTCACTGACGCAACACGTAACATCGTCGCTTTCCAGCCCCACACAAAAGGCTAACCAAACAGGAGGTGGTAGACTGGCGCAGACTGCAAACCTGTACCTACCCGCATTCTACAGAAACTACTCAAGGCTTTCCTTACACAATACGTAGACAAGTGTCCGTGGTGTTAGTGCAAACTGACCCTAGAGCAAGTCACATGGACCTGCCCTAAAGCGGACCTAGACCCAAGCACAAACAACAAAGTGTGACTCAGTGGGAGCACTTGCTGGCCAGAGAGGACGATGAAGTGCAATGATTTCTCGTACGCCTAGCCACGATGGCAGCTGTCAAGTGCGGCATCCTGGACCGAGGATCGAGCTCGGCGCCCAGTGCCCAGTGACCCGAAAGGGTCACGAACACCCAAATAAGTGGCGAATAGTTTTTTTTTTCGTGCATCTATCTATCTGGGGAATGACGAAGGGTTAAAAGAAACAATAGTCCATGCTCGAGCATGATCTACACCCACGTTCAGCTTGATGACCACTCGAAGGTGCCGACTGCTGCTTTTTGTAGTTACGGACAGTCGATCGCACAGGCTTCACAGTGAACGCCCCCTATAACTGCCACGTCACGGCGGACCTGAGGCCGCCTGCCCAGACTCAGTTTTCACTTGTCCACGCACAATGAACGCACTGAGAGCCGACACAGTTGGCAAACAATGGAAGCGCTATCAAGCCTCCGAGGAATGTACGTATCCCTGCCGCAGTTCGTCGCCTGCGATTGTCTCCAGCACTATTTATTGGCCTTCTTATTTTTTTTTATCCTCGCTATCAGCTACTCCACTGCTGACGCAATACGACGCAGGTGTTTTGTGCTACATGTCCAGGGACTGTCTGTTGCACGAAGAGATTTTTATCAGTTCCACTGGGTCGTGCATCCGCGTCACGAAGACTTTTGTTCCCGCAACATCAAGTAATTTATGTCGCGATGATTCACTGCTACAGTTATCGGTATCGGTCACGCAGGATGTTTGGTGGAAAAGAAGACGAGCGGGAAAATCCGTCGAGTCTGTCACGCATTCTTCTGCAACGCGTCGCAGAAGGAGACGTTTCCTGTCAAATTTATTTTCCAAGAAAGACTCAAATTCACGCACATGACATTTCTTGGCCTGTGAGATATTGCGCTATATGATATGCTACAAAGAAGCGCCACGTATCTTGTTTGTCGCCTCCTTCGCAGATTTTTTGGACGTTCCACCGATTTTACCCTGTATTTTATTTCACTTCTTGAGCAAGCAAAACGGGTTTTGTTTGTTTTGCCCGCTTGTTCCTTAGTGACTGTGGCGTTCTGCTTTTGCGTGCAAGGTCGAGGGTTCAATTCCGATCGTGATGGGCTCATTTCGCTGAAGACGGAATACTGAAACGATCCTGAATAGAGGTGTTTTTTCGCGTTCAAGATACTTCAGTGGTGGAAATTCATCTTGCCTCTCGACAAACTGCGTTGCATTGACATGTAAAGGATCCGTTATATAGGTTACTTTGAATGGTTTTTGAGAAGGCATGAAATGTCGACGATCTGCCTTGTGAAATGAAACGAATTATGGATGCATGGCTTTATCGGCTATTTGCGTTGTCCTTGTTCTGACTAAATTTCGTGGCTCCTAAGTCTCCTGACCTCGAGCACAGATATGCATCTTGCACCTGAATCTTCTTTCTCCCTCTCGCCCACAAACCGCCATCTGGCGCCCAGTATGCCTAGTACAGGCCTATACCTTCCCCACCCCTCTCTACTACACTCTAAACACTAATACGCCTATATGGGAGTGAAAATGGCAGTAAGCTGTCCTCCATCGCACTCACTTTCATAGCATGGTGTGCGCTAGAGGACACCGTACTTCTTCTTACTCCTTTCGGTTTAGAGCGTACTATCATCTCTACCGCACCGTCGGTCCGCCCCAATGTATCGTCTGTTGCAAGTTTACAATCCACCGCGCCATTCATTTCAATGGAGTGGTGAACTGCAAACTTTTGCAACAGTCTGTACTTACTGTGTGATTAGGCTTATACTTTCCCCATGGTCTGGCACTGCTACGCCATACTTACCCTGACCCTCATCTCAACCTTACGTGCTGTCAGTGGCGCCCTAGCCAGCAATGAATGGCTGGCGGAGCTTGCAGGAATAATGTCCGCTACGACTGAGAGTCCTGTCTAGGGGCTTCAGAGATTTTTAAAATAAAAATGTTCAATTACTAACCCACTCACTCGGGTCGTATTTAGTAGCAACGTTTGACAAGCACAAGACTTGAAATATTACTGGCGTAGGTCGTCTGAATCATTATGTTGTGTACGTTGGAAATGGAAAATTGTGACCAGTTTTCCTTTGCCATCTTTCAGAGAGCACACATATCTCATGGAAACCGTGTCTTCTTAGATAACTGTGTGAAACTACACGCTTTAAAATTACATAGATGACTATATCCTCTCGGCACT
Organism: Amblyomma americanum; assembly: GCA_030143305.2. NCBI lineage: Eukaryota > Metazoa > Arthropoda > Arachnida > Ixodida > Ixodidae > Amblyomma > Amblyomma americanum. The sequence goes on from JARKHS020026746.1 coordinate 22,061, forward strand.
GTACCCAGGTAAGCCACACCATCGATTGATTCATTCCGTCCAATGCCATAATTCAAACACAAGGTAGCCAGACGATAAAGAACTACCGGCACCAACCTTTCCAGTTTCCTGTTCTTTCTGCTTTTAATGAGCACCGTTTGACATTCCGCAACAAAGAAAGTGCTGTTTCAAATTTTTTGGCCATTTAATGAAGCCAAGTCTACAGACTATGTTCTAAATGCGAGGAGCACTGAGTGGGGAGTAACGCCACCGGGTGTCCACGCACACATAGGAGGCGATGACGTATGCATAAAAAGCTCTGACGCGTCCCCTACGCGCCAGTATCTCGAACCAGCTGTCAGGAGCAGCCGTCATCAGACGTCAGCACACTGACTTAAAAAAAATGTCACCGAATACATCATCGAGCAGCACCGTATCGTCGCAGTTGTTAATGCAGCAAGCCTTGGTGCTTGAGTCTTTCACCTCGCTCTACATGATTCAAAGTGTTTTCTATCATTATTTACGAAGGAAATGTTAAGTGCGCACTTGAGCATTTTCCTCAACGGTCCGTTCTAATATCCTCTAAAAGACACACTGACATTATCAAAGACTCCCCAGGCGCCATCCGCAGTCTGCAGCGTGTTCTCAACCCCGACTTTATGGCTCAGGAGACTCAGGATCTGACAAATTCTCCGTGACGGTGCGGGTACAAGGACCCGTCAAAGTGCACACCCCACACAAGCATTGGTGGATGGAGCACGCCCCAACCAAGAGCCTGCTCGTCCTTTTCAGTCGGTTCCCACCTCAGGAGACGACTCCGGCGCCATGCGAGCACTTCTCTTATTGTTTCTGTATATGCTATATACAGGAACACCAGCTTCTCCCACCGCGCGGCACCCGCCTTCCTTGTGGCACTGTATGATGGGAAGAGGCTTTGCTTCGAAGGTTACGCCTTCATGTCGCCCTCACTCCTGTGTTAACCAAGTCGTGGCCGGCACAGTCCCATGCCCCCTTCGGCAACTCCTGCCCCCGATGTCCCGCTCCGGCTTGCGAAGGGGGCACTGGATACCTACTCTTGACCTGCCACACCCATGCCTTCCGACAGAAACACCCACTCCGATGCGGACCACCGCCAAATCGACAGCCAGATGCGGAATATTGGATGTCGGGGCCCGACCACCGGACCTTGTTGGTCTTCCTTTGGGAATCCGGCACGAATCTGTATCTGTAGGGTACTATTTAATGCCAAAAGGAATGCTGCTGTAGTTATTTTCACAAACGCCTCATGGGAAAAAAATAAACTGGGTGTAAACAAAGAGAGAGGGTGAGGAGAAAAGGCGGAGGAGGTTAATAATAATTAATAGTTGGTTTTGGGGAAAGGAAATGGCGCAGAATCTGTCATATATGGTTGGACACCTGAACCGCGCCGTAAGGGAGGGGGTAAAGGAGAGTGAAAGAAGAAAGGAAGAAAGAAGTGCCTTAGTGGAGGGCTCCGGGATAATTTCGACCACCTGGGGATCTTTAACGTGCACTGACATCGCACAGCACATGGGCACCTTCGCGTTTTCCCTCCACGAACCAGTAGGCGGCTCTGGTTTGCTGGCGTAGACTCTGGAAAGGAAAGAGGGCGCATAAAGGGGAAAGAGAAAAATCAGCTCTTATTAACAATGGAAGGCCACGACAAATAAAACAATACAAGTTCAACAGCCTGTGTGTCCCTGCAGCCGTCGCTCGATGTTCGCTGTTATGTCCGGTTCACTTAGTCCAATATTAAGCGCTGAGCGGTTCTTGCAGTAAAACACGTTGGTAGGTGAGCTCGAAATGTGCATAGCTTAAGAAGCGCAAGAAAGGACAGCACACAGAAGAAGGGACGACTGGAAGCGCATGTCCCATCGATCCTTCTTCTGTGTGCTGTCCTATCTTGCGCTTCATCTTCTCAAGCTGAGCTGGTCGTTGGCCTGGAGGACCAGGCTGTATAGCTGCTTGTCTCATAGGGCCGACGCCAGCTAGGAACGTAGGGACGAAAAGGGGCGAAAGAAATGAGGAAATCGAATAGCGACTCGACAAGAAAAGAGGCAATGTCCGAAATTACCATCACTCTAAACAGAAAGGAGTAAAAAGGAAGTAAGCTGTCCCCTAGCACACACTCTTTAATATAAGGGTGTGCGCAAGAGGACAACTTACTCTCTTTTTAGTCCCGTATAGGCGTATCCGTGTTTGGAGTGTACTCGCAGGGACTATTGAGGCCTGAGGGGGAATGCACAGGTTCAGGCGTGCAAGGGCGATGAGGTTGTCTGGACTTTACGAAGTATCTGTGACGAGCTGGCTTTAGTCGATATAAGTGATTCTGCATGATGCTTGACACCACCCCGTTGTCATTCTTAGCGCGGCATTCGAATGACCGGACATCACGTGTCCACACACGGATAGTAGCCGCAGCAGCAACACGCCGCTTCTCGTGCTGCCAGGTCGACGCCCTCGAGTGCACGGTGGCAGCGTCCTCCTCACACACGATGACCGTGCGCACGCGTCTCACCGTTTCCGCGGTGGAGTGTCCTGAGCGGCCGTTGGTATTTGGCAAGGCCAAACGGCGGTCTGGGCAGTTTGTTTTGAGCTATGGCTCTGTCTAACCACTATACTCGTCCGGTGCCGAAGAACGGGGTCCTTGGACGGCCCTGAAACCCCGCCACGTTCGGCTTCGCTTCATGAGGGTGTCGCACTTGTGGAGCAGGTTGTGCGAGTGGTGCGCACTACTCGCGCTGATAGCAGCTGCGGTGCAGTACCCCACTTTACAGTGACACCGGCCATCATCAGCAGCATAAATACGTCCTCTGCAGGAGAAAGGCATGTGCCGTTGACCTCAGATTGACCCTGTCCTGCGCCAAATGCTGCCTCCGTATCCCAGGAGACTTCTTCATTATGTCTGTCCGCCTGAATCTCTGCCGCCGCGACCAGGTTTCCTCTTTCTTGGAATCTACTGTTAATAACCATAACAGACCATCTGTCATGCCTTCTTCGGTATAGCCGGTATGGTTCCTGAGTGGTTATGGTGCTTGGCTGCTGATCCGAAAGACGCGGGTTTGATCCCGGCCGCACGCGGTCGCATTTCGATGGAGGCGAAATTCTGGAGACCCGTGTACTGTTTGTTTTTAGTGCACGCTAAGGAACCCCAGGTGGTCTAAATTGTCCGGATTTCTACTCTAAGCCGTCCCTCGTAGCCTGAGTCGCTTTCTTCGGATGTCTTACCCCGCCTAGGTTCATTTCCCTCTCTTTACTTACGCTACAAAAAGAGAAGAAAATGAACTGCAGCTCATTTTATATAATGAAGCGAGGTAAAAGACTGCTAAGGTCAAATCTGGGCTGTTACAAATCGGTCTGCAACCTCAACTATTCTCTCTAGTTCGTATGTCGCAGTACCAGCCTGTATAGATGCGAAAGAGCAGTGGCCGGCATTTCCTTTTTTTTCACTACTTTTGTCTCCACTGCTGTCGTTGACGCTTGATATTTACTATCCGTTTTTTTTTTGCACTTCCTTTTCACATAGGTTTTTGTTTTTTTCTGGGCTCAAATGCATGCATCATGGAGTGAGGTTATTGGCCTTTGCCAGAGCATGTTTTGGATCTCAGGAAGCGTTGGTATCTCATTCAGGTCGATGCGCAGAGGCTACAAACGCCGATAGAGGGGCAGTCACTCTTCGTTCACGGGTGTCCCTTAGATGTTAGCCTTCTAGATCGGCTGTTGACCGCTCATGGGAAACTAATGTTGTCCTCAGTTCCAGCCACGTCGCAGTAACTGCATAGCCCTGGTGCAGAAATCGTCGCCATTTAGTAAAGGTATTAGAATTCGCTTCAGCGACCACCATCCTGGACGTTAAACTGCATTCCAAAGATTTAAAGGTAGGTGAAGGAACGGCGAATTACTGTGACAATATGAGTATCCCAAATACTCAGTGAAACCACCGTGTGTCTCAACGACAGAGGGAGAAGGCGTGCTCTGTAAATTGAACGCGCGCAAGTTTATACTTTGCCTTCCACGAAAAAAAAAAACGCGCCAAACATTTACAAGTTTTGCCCTTAATCGGAGCTCTTGTCTGTCTGATTAGTTCGATCTTTTCATGCCGGATATGCATTCGCCCCCTTGAATGGAAACTATATATTTCGGCCACCATTCACTCATAAATTCGCACGCCATAACAATTTCATGTGTCTCAGATACTTTCTTGCCTCATTTTTGTTAATGGCTAAAATTCTTTGTTCGGCTACAGTTCTACTTTTCTGTGACTACCTACATTTGTACCTCCGCCACTCTGTTTACGGACCATCTCGCTTGTTTGTATAGCGCACTCGAACTTGTACGAATATCTAGTGCGTAAAACTTTCATTCGGAATAGAACGTGCACCTCAGACAATTGCTTCCCGCAGATATGAAGTAGACGGTAGCTAGACGTCACCTGTGCGGGAACACGCAGTCTGTACATCATCACTGACGCACGAGATGAGACGGCACACACCGCAGCTCAAACACTATACCGCCGGAATTTCGCCACCCGAGGGCTATCCTGTTCCTCGTAGCGCTGTGAGGGGTCGCGTGACTGTTTTAAGCACTGCACGGAGCATCGACCTTTTCACCCCGTAGTGTCTCGGTAAATAAATAAGCTGCGGAAGTGCACATTGCGGCCTTAACAGAGCAAAGACGCTGGGACGCAGGGAAAACTGCTCTGTGCAGCTGGTATAAGCATTGATATTGTCAATGTGTGATATTGATACCTTATAAAAACATTACCAAGATTATTGCGGCTCAACGGGAACACACAAGTGGGGACTGGGATATGTCCTGCTCACTTCTATAATGAGAACTGAGGAGGAAATGAGTGCCACATGGCGCTATGAAAGACATCGTTTCCTCGAGGAGGAATGTGGTACTTTGCAAGCAGATTCCTCGGTTTAGTCAGATACATTTGTGAATGGGGCCGCTGCGGTGCCTCAGTGGCTTTGACGCTCGGCCGCTTAGTACGAGGTCTTTAAATAGAAACCCGGCCACAGCGGCCGCATCTCAGTGGAAGCTACGCGCAAAAACGCCCGTGTGCTGTCCGATGTCAGTGCACGTTAATGGGCCCCAGGCGGCCAAAATTAATCTGGAGCCCTATACCACAACATCGTAAGGCCTTTTCAATTAAATCGGATCCTGCTAGTCCCAATTTTCTATCCCCGTACGCGAACCTGGAGCGCTGTCTCTTTCATTGCCTAGTCGCACTTCAATCTGGCTTCATCACCCACCCAGCACTCTTCCCTTGGAGCTATTGGCTTGCGTCGGATTGCTCGGTAGTCCAGACATGCCTTATCCACGAGCCCTGGTACATCATCAGAGCATACATTTAATTTACTCTTATATAAGATAGTTTTTCCCTTCGTAACCCTCGAACAGCTGTGGGATGCTTAGCACCACCTACCGTATCATATACTATAAACACTGAATATGGCAGCTATAGGGACATATGTGCCTAGGTTCTTCGACAGCATGCAGATACGTATTTTGGACAAATGTTTAGCGGAATCCCCCAAGGTGGAGTAGATGTGTAATAAGAGAATAATTACTCAGCTTTCCTTTGTAACCGCATGTCTTTGCTTGTGTGGATGCCAAAAAGTAATTACTCCCTTATTACAAATCTAGTTCACCTTGGGGGGTTCCCCTAAACATTTGACGAACACTATTCCCACTTAGAGTTATTAATCAATCCACTCTCGCCCTGCCATAAGCTTGCTGTCCCGGTTAGCTCAGTTGGTAGAGAGACTGCTCCGGTGAAGCGATGGTCCCGGGTTCGAACCCAGGAAAAGGACGAATTTTTCTTTAACTGCAAAGTTTCTGAGAAAGCTGTATAGCTTTCTTTTGTAGACGCATGGCTACGCTTGGGTGGATGCCAATGAATAATTACTCCCTTATTACATACTTCTATTTTACATGCAAATGATGAGTTCACCACAGCTAACCAGTGGATCTACTCTTGCAGGTCTGTCGAAGCACGTTTATATAATTATATGTCCCCTCTATGCAAATTAAGAGCAGTTGCCAGTCAGCGCCTGTTCATGTCTTTAGTGTGTCCTTTCTATGCGTACGTTTAGGCGAGCTAATACTAGTCATCCAGCTCTGCAGCGTTGCCTTATAGCAATTTTTTGTCTAATGTTTATCTGAGGCGTCGCTATGGGATAACAAATGCTGAAGTATAACGCAAAGCTTGTCGCGTCAGCCACTCGCAACAACCCTACCCTCAATACGGGACAAGCGAGTCTATAAGCTTCCTTATTTGTCGAAAAGCTAGACAGATGGGGGGAGGCTTGGCCTCGCCTTTCAAGGCCGAGGTATAAGAACTCTCACCAACTGAGATGAGGGCTCCTTGCTACTGGATTGTAAAATGTTTATTTCGTCAAAATGCAGACGCAGATGGTCCGCGCTTGATGGCTTCCAGCCTATGGCTAGCGGCGACCTTAGTGGCCCACTCGATGGCCAAGGCTTGAATGCCCGGGCCCTAGCTGACCAAAACGACCTCGCATTGCTCAAGAGAAGGAATTTGTACTAGATCCTCCGGTAGAGGTTCTTCTTTACATTGCCATAGTATGTTATCATACGTAGCTGTTTCGCCACAGAACCTGCACCATGGGGTTAAAGTCATCCGGGTACATTTTTGCCAATAGATAAAGGCTAAGAAAGGACCTCGTTTGGAGTCTCCTCCAGGCGGTCTCTTGCGCCTTATCCAACGCTTTGTCACGTGGTGGAAATTTGTTCCTTTCCAATTTGTAATGGCTTGTAATACCGTGGGAAGAGGCCAGCCCCTCCTTGGAGTAACCCATGGATACGGCAGACCCGCCTACTCGGCTGACGAAACCTCGAGCCATGTTGTTATATCTGTTGCTAAAGCCGGCGTCGTCGCTTCGGTGGGTGCGATTGTTGCGACGAGCGTCTCTTCTTTCAGTACTTCCTCTCACTTCTCTTCCAACTCTCTTCTGTCTGCACGTGGCCGCGATTGTAGTTCAGCTTGAGTCAGTGGACAGGCCCGTCCACTTTCCTTTTCATCCTTCCATCAGTTGCTACAACAGGAACATATATTACCGTGGAACTTTGTAATGGTGTTTTTCTTTCTCTCAAGGCATTTGTTTAAAGCCACCGGCACCCGTCCTTGTCATTTTGGTTGTCAGGCAAGAGACGACCAGAGTCATATTTAATTAGTTTAGCCGCACGCTCAACTGTTTCCGCCGTACTCATGATTGTTGCATGTGCTATAGGCGTGTTGTCTCGAAAATTCGTCGTCACCTTTGAAAATGAGCACTATTAACTCGACGATCGTTCAATCCGCCGGCTGCACTCTCTGCCGAAGAGTGGTCTTGTTTGTGGACACGAGTTCGTGCAATGGACATTTTGAGCTGTGCCCCAGCCTGATCGTCTGTTGTCAGCTGTTGTGCCTGTCACAACCACGCTACAACAAAGTTCACGAAGAAGAGACGTCCACGCGTTAGAAGCACCAGCAGTTCATAGAATCGCCCGCAGTAATTGGGCTGAGTGTGATTGAGAAAAAAAATGGCGGTCGATTTGCGTAGTTAGGCCAGATGCGATCTGTGTGCGCAGGCACTTCGGTTTTCACTTCGGCTTTCCGGTGCTCGGATCCAATGTTCACGGATGGAAGTTTTTTAGATGGCGATAATGGATGAATGCCCACATATGCGCAATTGGTAATTCTCTACTTTACATTCATAGATCATTGGGAGTCCTCATACCACTCCTGGGGCAGTGGTGCAGTGGTTAAGGGATGTGCCACTACTAATCCACAGCGGAGTTGCGAAAACTCGTTAGCACCGCGCTTTCCGCGGCGGCGCTCGATAAAAAGATGTGAAAGACGGAAAAAAGGAGCAAGGCATTGAGGTCATCGCTGCGAAAGATGACGGAGCGATGAAGCGCACACCGAGGGCGGAGGACGTTGATCTCGGGGAGTGAAGAGATAGTCACGACTGATTAGCAGTCGGAGTGATTGCCCTCTGTTGTTCCCCAGTTGCATCATCTTTGGTCACGCTCTTTTTCTTGGTGTATATGTGCTCGGCGGGAAAGCGCAGAGAAAAAACATGCGCAGCTAACTGAGCTCCTACAAATGCTCGCATTTGAAAGGCCGTGTGCCAGAGAGAGAGCGATATGTTTTGTAGTACATTACGCTAACATTTCGAGCCTTCAGCGTGGCGGCGCCGTGGCCGGTCACGTGGCTGGTCACGTGGTGCGGAGCAGCTTCCGGCGAAACCGAGTGAAAGGGGGGGGGGGGGTGTAATGGACAGGCGGAAAGAGTGAATCCACTTCCAGGGACGAAGATGAAGAAGGAACGCCCAGCCCCAGCGAAACGGAGCGGCGAAAGACTGACTTTGCAATTGAACTGAGCGAGTTCCACTCGGCCAGATGTAGCTATCGCGTCACTCCAGGTTTAACCAGAGCTAAACCACAGCCATTTTTTTTTGTTAAGCGAAGCTATTAGTAGCTCTCTTCCGGCGTGAGCGTCGGCGTTGTCGTCTTCATCGAGCGGAGTAACACATCACGTGATCGACACAGATCATGTCACTGTTACGTCACCATAACGTCAACGAAACGGTAATGCCCTATCACCGGCAGTGAGAAGTTGTCCGAGCGAGCTGAGTGATGAAATCTCTTGATTTCATTGCAGAAAAAGCGATGGCACAAATCACGAAAGCACAGACAGCCCATCTTGGTCGAACGCATTATTGTGAAAGCATAATCGTAGAGGAATGTTCTTTCTTTCCTGTTTCTACATTTCGACTAGCCTCGTGGCTGCTAAAGCCAAGTGGACAATGTTATCTTCTCTATATCTAAATCTTTTGAATTTTGTGAGTGGCAGATGATTTTTTTTACTTTATACATGTGAGGTCGTCGGTGAACATTTCCAAACAATACTGATAACCAAAGAGTGCTGCTAACACATACTGCTGGGGTTCTCCGGTGATGTTCAATGCACACACGCACACATACGCCCGCACACGCAAACGCATGTCCCTACACGCGTGCACGCGCGTTATGACTTTGTGCGCTGTCCAGCGGCGCTTGGATACCTTCCTTATGTATTTCTTGTTTGTTGCTTTTTTTTTCTAATACAAACATGCTTTCTTGGGCTTGCGAAAGTCGTTTTCACCCCCTCTTGTGTCCTCACGTAGCACCCACGTGGATAACAATCTAGGCTCAAGCCTACCTGGGTAACAAAAAATACCAGCCTTTATTTAAAAGCGTTCACTGTATTCATATGCGTGGCCACGTACAGTGTACGCTGCTTACATGACCGCTTAGATAGCAGTAGATGTTGTCCATATTGTCCAGGTGAACTTGAAAGAATAGGAGACGACGAAAATAAAGTATAGGCAAAGGAAAAAGGGAGCCTCTCCTATCAATCGGCGGATATACATTTTTTCAGCAGCTGCGCGCATCGTCTTGCATGTATGTGCATTTTTCTTTTTTATATTAAAGCTGACTGACTCTCCCGGTCTGCGATCCTGCTGTTGCTCGAACACGATGAAAGCCATGCAACGGATGCGAAGGTTATTCCCGCCGTCGTTGGCACCTGTTTTTTTTTTATATCCCCAGCGTAACGAGGTTCAGTGTCGCCTACACAATACAGAAAACGTCGTTAAGTCGTACGGAGCATGTTTTTGCCGATGTACCGAATGGAGGTTGGTCGATGAACCCGCGTCATCAAACACGCAGTATTTTTCGCGGACGCCACCGGCCCACACCATGGGTGTTGGTACACGGCCACAGCCGACCACCAAAACACCGCAGTGAACAGCCTTACGTTCAAAGCACAAGACGTAAAACATGCGGAAGAGGTGGCAATCGCGCTCGCCGCCGCCGATCAATACTCGCGAGTCATCATTACCGACTCGCGAGGGGCCTGCAGGAACATCGAAAGGGGCTTTATTCCCTATTCGGCATACCTAATACTTCAGCATAGCCATTATCTCGGGGCTCCCGCGTCCCGCACAATAGTATGGACTCCCGCGCACACAGGCCTCGAGGGCAACGAAGCGGCCGACGCCGCTGCGTGCGCGCACACTCTCCGGACATCGCCCTCGCCTCCCTCCGATGCGGACTCCGACCCCAATCCGGCTTTTACCTTCAAGCAAATCATCCAATATTACCAATTCGGCCACGCAATCTTTCCTAAGCCCTGCAAGGGCCTCACGAAGGCGGAGGAGCGCTTACACCTTCACCTTTATACTAAAACACTTCTGTGTCCGGCAGTCATCAAACATTTCGACCCTGCGGGCACAGGGGAGTGCCCGCACTGGAAGGAAAGGTCTTCGGACATTTACCACATGGTGTGGGCATGCCAATCAACTCCGCATCTTCCCCCTATCCCCTCTACCCGGGAGGACTGGGAGGCGGCCCTGCTCGGCTGCTCTGACCTGGCGAGCCAAAAGGCCCTGGTCGTGCGCGCCCGAGCAGCAGCTACAGCCAAAGGGCTCCTGTAATGAGCAGCTTACCTAGCGCTTGTAAGGAACGGCCCCTTAAGGACCGCTCTACTAGCCCCTCATATTTTGAACAAAGTATTTCAGTCAGTCAGTCATTAACATTGTGACGAATCAGGTGTGAAGGGGTTCTGAAGGTCTTATATTAAGGTCGGTCCGTTGCAGGAACTGCGACTTCAGTCTTCAATCCTTATATACAGTACAGAACAGCAGTGACAAGCTTCCAACTGCGGTGTTCCCCTGTTTTCCCTAATGCGTACCTGCAGTGCGCCATTGTCTCCGCTTTCCCCTGTTTCCCTAATGTGTACCTAAGCCGCAGCATTGCCTCTGCTCTAATCTGCACACATTATCACATGCTCAAAGGACGTATGCTTCAGTCTGCTGCGTTTCCTCGGTAGAATTTGGACGAATGAAGCAGGCGGGTGTGCACGGCATTTTTCTGCACTCCAAAAACGGAAGCCCGTTGTATTTTTGCATTGTTCCACCCTTAGCTAGCGTTGCCAACAACTTTGCTCGGCGCGGGTCGTTCAGTGAGCTGCGTTTAGCGTCGGCGCCTTTCCAGGTAACGCAGCCGTTCACCATTATTTTCTGGCAGTTAAGTATCTGCTCCCCCAACCCAAGTAAAAAGTGGTGTAATCTGGCTGTAACTAAAAGAAAGTTGTTGCTTTGGCGCCAATGTGCAACCACTCTGTCAGAACTCTAAAACTTAAGTCGTCACGACAAGCCAGTTCTGACCCGGCGACAGGAGACAGTGCTATACTACACCAAAGTGCACTGCACTGCACTACACTATACTACACTACACTACGGAAGATGCTATCGCTATGCCAAAAATTTGTCGTTACGACAGGTTCGCTCTAGCATGTTACGCTTATTTTTCTGTTAACAACAAGACCACCTTCGATCTTTTCTGCGTGTGTCGCTTCTCCCTTCGCCTGTTTATACGTGCGGCCTTGCATCATGTTCATTTTCGAGTATAAAAGACAATGTGGAATGCACAGACAGGTTGCACTTATTCCAGTGTGTTTACCAAGACAACATGCAACGCATAAAGTTCTATAGTTGTTTTTCCTTGTTCGCTTCAGGAGAAAAGATCAAAGTGTAAACTGCACAAAGTGCTTCTCAAGCCAACGTCCCGGGGTAAAAACAAAGAAAATGCTTCAATTGACGACAATAAACGCTTCTTGCTCGTTATAGCGCCTTTTCGCAAGGGCAAACCGACTCTTCGCTTAGCGTCGAGTAGGGCACAAAATTAAGCGCTCGCACTATGTTTCAACATTTTTCGTGGTTGCAATAAGAATTGTCCTTAAGCGGAATTCGCGGTGCTGCGCAAGGCAGCAGTAATGCGCGCGGTCGTTCTGCCATCTCTGAGGTGATGCTTCACAAAGCGCACTGAATACAGTTAACAGGTCGATTTTCTTGCAGGCTGTATTGTCCTCGCATTACACTGTCGGCAATTGCTTTACCATAGCAGCACTCTACACAGATGTCAGGTATAGAGATCGCCCCTATTCGTCGTATAGTTAGCCGTGATCTCAGTGTCAACTCATTTCATTGGGAGTTACAAGAAACCATCGGATAGCTAACATAACTGACACCATTCGTACGTCCAATTCGGCCGGTGTATCGCGGGCACGTTTTAACGGTGAAGTACCTTCAAGCCTGTAGCTTCTATGCAGAAAGTAAGTCCGGCTGTTTACGGCTAAACTAAAAAAATAGAATAAAGGGCTGCTCTGAATAACATGAAAGGCTGGGTAGCTGTCTCACTTCCAGTGTACACTTCTACCCCAACATACAAGGAGAGGGTTAAGGGTGTAAACGGCGAAAAGGAAGGCATTGTAGGGATAAATCACGCACGACCCTTTCGCTTCGTCGGGCTGAATTCGGCTACGAGAATGTGGCAGCACGAGAGCTGGAGGTGGTTTGTCAATTCCTGATACGTGTGCAGAAAACAGACGGAAGCTTAGCAGCCAACGTACAGGCATGGATAGGTGGATAACCATAGTCGAACAATGAAGCGTTACGGGGGGTGCTCCCAGGTGGTCTTCCTGGTATCCTCATCATCATCAGCCTGACTACGCCCACTGCAGGGCGTAGTCATAAGCGGTGGCCACCGCCTCCATCCATTTCTCCAGGCATTGCTGACCAGTAGTGATGAGGTCGATCAACCGAGAACCAAGAGGAGCCGATTCCCTTCTCTGTAATTGAGAGTAAACATGGTTTGTTGCGAAGAAATATCCCGCGGGCACAGTTGAGATCCTAAATAACGGGATTCGATACCTTGGAACTGCAGGGGTAACAAGGATTTCCATTCCCTTTGCTGTCACGCTTACCGTGGATGCATGGCTGCAAACAGCACAGTTCCCCAGTTGCGCCTAAACGGCTGGAACGATGCCAAATGAAAGCACACGCAGCCCTCGTTGCACTCAAAACTGACATCGCCCTAACATCGAGCTCGAAACAGATGGCGGCACGGAAAGCTGAAAAATATCACCGCGCTTTATTTTCACGCATGCACTTGTAGAATAAATTGAAGCTCACGACGTGAGGAAGAAAAAGATGGCGAACGACGCAGTTTAAAGCGCAGTTCTTGCGTTTTAAACGCTCCGTGCACACAAAGTGCGCAGAAGGTCCCACGTGTATACGCCACCTGTTAAAAGTCGCCACGACAGTTTGCACATAAAGCGTACTTTCTTATTGCGGGTCTAATTACTCATTAGCATACCCTGAGCCCAGCCATGCGGCTACAAAGAGCAGCTACGCATCTTTTCTCAGAAACTTCGCAGTTGAATAAAAATCATTCCCGCGTCGAAGCTCAAACCTGAGACCACAGCCAGCCTGAGACAGTCGCTCCATCAACTCGCTAACAAGGACGGTTAGCAACTGGCAGAGCAATGAACGAATTGATCAATAATTCAACATTTCAGCCGTGTGGCTGCGCTGAGCTGTATGTGTGCAATTACGGAGCCTGGCAACAATGATTAGGGCGAAGCTGTCGGAATTATTTGCCCGGGAATTGTTCCAGGGTAAATACGGCAGCTCGCATGCAACCACTGAGCCAAATATGTATGAATTTCCTCCTGGGTTTGACTGACAAGTTTCGGCAATGCCGCGTTTAGTTCGACCACTGTCTTTCCATTTTTTTATCGCTTTGTCCAATCCGTTCGCAAAATATGCATGGTTTCAAAGTGTTTCAACCACTGCAATAAAGCGCTGAGAACAACGAACGTGGCCGCCAGCAAAATAGACAGTCGTCGAATTTTCGCCGAACACCTGACGAGCACTTGCTTCACCTGTGTCAGCTTTGCTTGCTTATATTAACACAACTGTTCTTACCTATACTCCAAAATAATCGCTATGCAAGTGCTATGCAAACGCTATACAAACGATGCTTTTCCTGGAAAACAGCATTTGATTCGATTCCATGGATTGGTTTAAGGTCACTGCAGGTCGCGAAGGCACCGTTAACGTCAGGAGAAACCGGAACGCGTTAAAAAACTGTATTAATCTAAGTCGGCCTGTGAAGTCTTATCCCCGAAGTGTAAAGACGTTCCCCCTGAATTCTGCTGCAAGAGTTGCACGTTTGATCACGTGGATTAACTGACACGGGCATAGTGCTACCGTAAATACTGTAAATAATTTCATTTTACTTGTTACACTAGAACAATCGGCATCACGTGTGACCGCGGAGGTAAGACGAATTGCCGCCGCCGCTGACGGTAGTGTCGATGTTGCTGCTACGAACTTATTAAAGTGACGGCTATGTGAACAAAATCCGCAGTTGTATAAAGGTTTCGCCATCGGAGCCGTACAGTGAAGTAACTCCAACGCCTAACCTGCTACCCAAATTCACTGGTGGATATAAGGCATAAAAGGGCATGTGGACGAATAAGAGGGCATTGTGGTCACTTGACCTATAGATGAGCTTCCCCGGGTGGGGGTGGAGTATTCGAGGCGGTGACGGGTGAGCTGTAGAGTTTACCTCGGGCGAGAACGAAAGTTTTGCTTCTTTTGTAGCGAGAGCTACACTACGCCAGCTCTTCGAGCCTTCAGCGTGGCACCCCTTGCGCTCCGTGGAGGCACCGTGGCCTTGAGCCGGTTGGTCACGTGGTGCGGAGCAGCTGCTGCCAGCGGCGCGGCACGCCTCTAAACCGAGCTGCAACAGTTGTGCGCATGCGCCGTGTCGAGTGGAGAGGGGAGTGGAGAGGGTGAGAAATGCTATAGCTGTATTAGTAGGCTGCTCGGCGGAGCCGCCGGGGCAAAGATGGAGAGCGGAGGAGAGGACGAGCCGAGACTCGGCGGCTCTGAAAGAAGCCAGGGCTCGGCGTCAGGCAGATGTAGCTTTCGCGTCACTCCAAGTTTAACCAGAGTTAAACCACAGCCAATTTTTTTTTCAGTACGTGTCACTCCTTCAGCCCGTAGACGTCACTAGACGTGTCCAGTGAGACGAGTTTTAACTCCCGTATCTAGAGTGCCTACCGTATCTGTCCCCTTTACACTGTCTCGCACAAACTCCGCATGTAGTGCATGTAGGAAGCCGTCGCGACTCGCGAATATACCGCAACTGATACCGTCTCAACCGCTTTGCCGTTCTTATCGGAGGAAAACTCCCGTTATCGCATCCCGATAGCAACAACTAAAAACGTCTCGTCTGGCGACCATTCCAGAGCCGCTCCTGTGCTCGCAGCGCGGGCCTGTCGGCGCGCGTTCAGCGCTGCCTGTTTTTGATGTTTACACGTGGACTAAACACGAGCTCGGTGAAAAGGGGAACATCCGTCTATTTGTCTTCTAATTTTTTTAATAAAAGGCACCCTATAAACCACGGGAAAATGAACGGTACGTAAGCCAGCTGAGTCTGAGAAGCTTCAGTTTAAGATTATTTCATAAAGTTATTTTGGTGCTTTGTCAACGTGTTGATGATGTTTTGCACGCTAACTGGTGTACGATTCGCTTTATTGATAGAAGACGTGCCTGTGCAGCGCTTACCCAGCCTTTAGCGAGTATCGAAAGAACTTTTCTCTGCGTCTCATTCCACTGCCAGCGATATCCATTGTCGCTACTCTTGCTAACTACACCGATCCATTCTGCGTGCTGATTAGAAGCCCCATGGGGCCAAAATGCGTCTTCGGTCATAAATTTGCCCATTGGCAGGAAG